>VUQI01013486.1:35316-62386 GCA_015106735.1 Paratilapia polleni
CAACCCCCCCCTTTTCCCCCCCCCCCCCCCCCCCCCCCCGCTCTCACTCACCCTCTCTCCTATCTGGCCTCTGTCTCCTGGACCTCCTTTGATTCCTCTTGATCCTTTGGGTCCCTGGGAGAAGAAAGGAATGATAAGATTAGAAACATATGAAATGCAACATGGTCGTGTTGAAAACATTTGGATGCTGTCGACAGACACTGAATGTGTGTGTGTGCATGTGTGAGTTAGTGTGTGGGCCAAAACTCTGAACTAGCCCTATTTTTTGAAATTTCTACCTGAAAAACACCAAAACTCAAACTCCTTGTTCACATCAGTGGGCCAGGGTGAAATTCAAACTATAAATTAGAGAGTAAATAACAGCCTCGTGCAATGATTCAGCAAACAATCCTGTGATTCAATGTGCTCTAAAAAATTCTCAAAGGCAACTCTACCTAATTTGATCCACCAGAAATAAAACACACAAAGATGCAACATCCATTTTATTGATAGTCATACTAAGTGGCCTCTTCTCTGAATTTGCCAAATTTTGAAAATGGCATCAGTTTTAATACCAACAACAGAAACATCATGGTCCCAGTACAGGGACCAGGAGACAGAAATGGCTAATCGTGTAACGATCAGTAACTGCAATCTATTATATGTCCTGGCAAGCTGATACCCTAGACTGTGGGATAATGAGTAAGAAATCACTATAAAAAAACTTCTTAATAGTTCCAATAGTCTTAATTCCAGCTGATACAGTAAATTGCACATTTTTATGGATTTTAGCGCTAAATCACTGGGTTTACAGTACTAAGTTGGAGCTCTAGTGCGTCAGTCTTTGTTATCTGAAAACACACCTTCAAATCTTTACTGTTTCTCTGTAAAATTATGAGACATTCCCTGTTTCTAGCTGGACCTTGTCCACTTTAAACAAAAAGCTGGACAAAAAAGACACATCCAGAAGCCTCTTGTGCAAAACTTTAACTCTGGCAAATAAAAGTGTGGCTCTCACTCGTAGTGAGAAGAAGAATGACAAAACAGGCTCAGGAAGCCTGTTTTGTCATTCTTCTAAATAAACTGTGAGTTTTTCTAAATAAACTGTTAGTGTGCCTTTGTTGGACTCACTTCTGGTCCAGGTGGGCCTTCATCTCCTCTGTGCCCGGGAGGCCCGGCCTTGCCAGGCTCACCCTGGAAGACAACAACATTGTTAAAGTAGAAACACTTCTCCAGCCACATATAGTCCACTGCTGAAGAAAACACTGCCAACAGGTTTTAATGTTCAACTTCTGAACGTGAAAAACCTACACAGTGACTTTGTTTCTTTAATGACTGTATTGTGTTGATATTTTCAGCTCTGTACCGATGTATATAATAAAAAGGAGTTTGTTTGTTTTTTTTTTAAATAAAGCTTTGACAGTGTTTATTGTCTTCATTTAACAACTACAGCTCCCATGAGGCTGTTGGAGGCAAACTGCACCAATTTGGTGACTAAAAAAGTGTGCAGCATTGCACCCTATAATCAGCAGCTATGGCATGATGTCATCATACGCTGTGAAGAACTCTTTATATGCATCTGGGTGAGAAGTTAATCGCCTGGAGATCAGTGAGAACAGAAATTTCACCAGCATCCGGTGGGATTATTATAACTGTTTATAAATGTATTGCAACATCATTCAATAGGATATCATGAAACAAGTGAGAGTCACTGCTAAGATCTGGCAACATCACTGATGATCTTGTAGCTGTTAGCGAGATCAGTCTGAAGTGCTGTATAACATGTTAAAGTGAGGAGTTCATGTAGCCGTGGCATTTTTCAAAACAGTCAGTAAGTTCAATGAGTTAAATATCATAAAAAGCCCACAGCACTGTCTGCATGCTACAGCTTTTCACTAAAAACTTGATGGCCTTTACCACTTCATTAATAAAAATTTCTGTGTGTGAGACTGTACAGTTTTACACAACTGAAAAAAAAAAAAATTCCTTCTACAAAACTTTGTAATTTACACAGTTTACTGCATGTGACACATCATTTATAGAAACAGAAAACAAAGTGCTGTGTTCCTAGCAAACAACAGCTGAGCCCAGCTGCTAAATTCAGCACAACAGTGATGTCATCTGCTTGAACAGAGCAGCTGAGTGAATTGATGATTATGTAAAAAGGAAAGAGTTAGAGCTAAACTGTGGAACCACAGTTTTTGATTCTGGATAAGACAGAAAATAAGACCATTAACCAAAACAGTGTTTCTTTAAATTCTAGTTAATACTAAAAAAACACTGCAAAAACATTTCTGATATATTAGAATTAAGTGCAATATACAGTACATAGTACAGTAATACTGTGTAATATAGCTTGATAGTGGTTACTAAGTCCAGATGATGAGCCATAACTGCATGGGAGGATACAGTTTAGGGGAGGGGAGGCCCAACATGTCAGTTATTCCATGTTTTCTGTACTAATCGGTTCCTTAGTATTCACTGATGAGGAAAGAAGCACAGTCAGAAGCACAAAAGAGCCCTTGAAAGTTCTGACATCACAGAGGTTACCACAGCTAACGCTTGTTAACATATTATTATTATTACACTGCCTGGTGCCTTATTAAGAAAAACCATAGTGAGGCTTTGGATCGAGAGGATGGACAGAAGGACTGAGTCAGAGGGGAAAAAGTGAGTGTTGATGTTCCCAGGAGGAGTAAAAACTGAGAATGAGAGAGAGGGAGACGAAGCCGGGAGGAGTGGGCAGCACTGTGGGGCAACAGCCAGGTTCGCCTCTGGAAAACCTTCCGCCCAGTTTACTCCCAGTTAACATGAAATATGGATGCATTAATGCTCACATGTGCAAGCACACTGGCAAGTTCCCTTCACTACTGGAAAAAAAGCATAATGCCAGAGAGAAGAGTGGGTGGTTTCTACTTGGGGTTGTGCCTCCTTCTGAAACACCACACAGGAGTCTAACAAGCAGTGGACATAGCTCCTGCTTGTGCCTGTTTGAATGTATGTGTGTGTGCTCGTATTAGAGTGTGTGTGTCTGTCTTACAGGTTCCCCGCTGGGGCCAGTTGCGCCCTCCCTCCCCTGCTCTCCGCGGGGTCCTGGCTCCCCCTGGCAAGGAAAAGAACAAATGTATAAAATGTACTAAAGGCATTCAAGGCGGTAACAATAGACAAGTAAAGCAGGGAGAGCTTTAAAAAAAAGTTCAATCAGTATGAGTACATGGCGAATGAACTTATAAAAACAGTATGAGTTCCATTAAGGTCAGTGCGGTTACAGTGGACTCACTACATGAGCCAAACTGAATTTCCCATGAATTTCTGAGGAGGAAATGCTGAACTGAGGCAGACCCCGAGGGACTGGGGATCAGCTTTTTATTCCTCCTCATCATCGCTTACCGGGTCTCCTCTTGGGCCTCTGTTTCCACGGGAACCTTGTTCCCCCTTCTCTCCAGGTTGTCCCTACGAGTGATTTCCAAGATGTTAACAGGTATTTTGGCAGCTGTCACACACAAACACACCAACTAAAAAGTCAATATAATATTTACTTTCTCGCCACGAAGTCCGTCTGGTCCAGATGCTCCCTGAAACACACACATAGCAGGAAATTAGAAGTTGTAGTGAAAGTCATGAACTTGATATTTCTGTTTTTATCCAGAAGCTTTATCACTTACATCATCGCCGCGCTCTCCTTTGTCCCCATTGGGACCACGAGGGCCTGGTTCACCCTGTCACAACACACATGGTTAAGTCTGTGTCAAAGTTCCTGCTCTGTCTTCTATCATTCTTCTATGTTTCTCCTTAGACTGACTCACCGGAAGTCCCAGTGATCCGTAGTTTCCAGGTCGTCCTGGTTCGCCATCTCTCCCAGGATCTCCCTGGAATAAGCACGCAGCGCCTTAATACAGGACACCAAAAGGCAATCAGAGATTTCAGCACTCACAAGTCTTTATATCTTACTTTTTCTCCTTTCTGTCCATAAAGTCCAGGGTCTCCCTTTGGTCCAGGTTCTCCCTGCAGGCCCTGGAAACACACAACACAGAGGAAGTTTCAGTACATGATCATAAGCAGCTGAAGTGACAACACACTATCTTGGAGGCCACTGTACTTGTAAGCTCATGTATGAGTGTGTGTGTGTGTGTTTACAGTATGACTATATGGACTCATTTAAACAGTCTGACAGAAAAGAATGTAAACTGAGTCATGATTAAAGAACCCTGGGTCTGGGTCTGCCGGCCCCAGGGGGCTTCAGTCGCAGGGTGGGATTTGGGTTTGGGCCAAAAAGAGAGAAAGAGAGCAACATTCCTTAGCATGCACTAGTGATTAATGGCTAATCTGTAAACAAATAAGCTGGAAACAGCAGTGGCTTGAACACTTGGTAAAGTTGTGTTAATTAAGCGTAATTAACACAGCAAAAGAGAAACAATGTTTGTCCCGATGTCTGCCCATCTGACTGATGGTGCATTTGCACCTTGTCAGAGTCATTGTTTGATTAGTGTCACTGATCTCATGCTTAGTTCCCATCTGGACGGGAACACGAGCGTGAGTGGAGCTCGATTCAAGGTCGTAACAAGTTCAATGTATATAGAAAACTTACATCTGATCCAGGAGAACCTTTACAGCCAGGAAGTCCAGAGTAACCGGGTTCACCCTAAAGGAAACAAACACAGAAATGCATCTTTAAACAGATTCATCAAACAGGAGATTGACAGGCACATCAGATGTACTGACTGCACTCACCTTGAGTCCATCGAGTCCATCCTTTCCCCTTTGACCTTTGTCTCCCTGAGAAGAAGGAACAGATGGAAAGGATAGAAAGAATAAAAGTGACAGGAAACTGTTAGATTTCAGAGCAGCTACTGATACAACAGCCTCTCTCTGAAGATAAGATAGCCAAGAGCAGCTCACCTTGAAGCCTTTGTGTCCTCTATCACCCTGCAGAAAACACACACACAGACACACACACAATTGGTGACTCGAGAATTTTAAAGCACAGACTGAATCTTATTAGAATTTTTTTTTTGCATCTGACAGTACCTTATCTCCTCTTGGACCACGATCTCCCTGGAAGCAGAAACACACACGTCATTATTGCTGACATGATGTGCAGATTGGGGGTCAGTGATAAGGTGGGAAACGTCTGACAGCGTTAGTGATCATGATTAGATAAACTCTTATCATCCTCATCCCCCTCATGTTTAGCTAGAAATTAATTTACTCGGTGCAGGACTAATATCCCTTTATATTACTTTTGGCTTGCTAGCACAGAAAAGGTTGGAGGGAGAGCCTCAAAAATGGAAAATTGAAGAAATTATCTTAGCTTAGCTTCAAAATATCAATAATGTTCCAGAAAAGATGGATAACCTTTAAGGCTCCCTTACATCCCAGTGTCACTGGTGTAATGGTGTTTTCAGTCTGCACTGCTGCTGCTCAAATCTTTATGATGCATTGTTTCATACAAATGTCTTTTTGAAAACCATCACCATGTTTTATTAAGTGCACTGTACCTTCATTCCACTGTAACCAACAGGACCAGGATCACCAATCCGACCCTGTAACAAACAAACGGGAAAAATAGATCATTTGAATGTACCAGGTGTTGGTTGCTGCATGCTTAGTGGAGGAAGGCACCTACCACGTCACCAATATCTCCCTTCTCTCCTGGCATTCCTGGTCTACCTCTTTCTCCCTGTAGAGAGAGGGTAGGGATTAGTTTACAAGGTTTCATTGGGACAGCTGGAGTTATGTACACATCTGTATTTCTGTATTTCTTCATTTTCCTAACAGATATCCCACCGTTGACCCAGAGTCTCCATCTGGTCCTTTCTCCCCTCCAGGAGCCTGCAGACAAAACAAAACAGTTGGCTCCAAAAAATATAGCCTTAACAGAATTTGTGTTTGTTATAAGATTAAACATTGGAATACTTACAGTGCAGTCGAAAGAGCAACACTGGGGGAAAAAAAACAAAAGAAGGGAAAGATTTTAAACCAGGAAAGATGTCTCTATGTCTCTATGGCTATAGAGAATATTGGATATTTTTGTTCAAACCCAAGCAGGACATGCAGTTAGCCAGGTCTGATCGCAGGGGAAATGCAAATCATTATTTTCTCTGGAGTCGCCTGAACTGAACTTATCATCATCACAACAGTAAAGCTGTATTATATCAAACATCACATATATTACAAATAGCAGTAGTAACAGTAACATTACAAATAATATTTGTGGCTTTGATGGCAATACAGAAGTAATCACTTCAGTCTTAATGAGCTTTTGCATGTGGTGATTTCAGCTCCTTGTGTGTCCTCAGTGACCTCTCTTAGTTTCCTGTGTACATTTAGTTTACATTGACTTTAGTAGTTTACATCTCAGTGAAGATACTATAAACATCCAAACTACCTCTTAGTAAGATTTAATGCACTAAATGCTCTACTAGCAACAAAGTGAAAAAAAAAGTTTTGTGGACAAACCTGATTTATAAACCTTTTTAGCTTGACATTCTGCTTTTGCACAACACTGAATCTTAATCTAAGCTGCATCAGCAGAACTCATCATATACAAACAAGATTTTACAATGTCTAGTTAAAAGCAGAGTGTTTAATAATTCTTCAGTCAAAATGTTTTAGAAAGAAGAAAGAAATATCAAGAAATAAGCCTCCAAAAAGCTGAAAATTATCAATGACATTTTTAGCCACCTGCCCTGCCCTGAGCATGAGAAAACCCAGGCCTCTGCTGTTATACAGTAACATACTGTATGCATACATGCATGCTGCAGTAGGCATGCAGTAGTAAGTTAAGCAAAGTTAATTAAAAAAAAAAAACAACAAAAAAACAAACAAACATCTAAACATGGACATACCACATCCTTTGTCTCGTTTGTCTGAAAAGAAAGGAAATAAAACATGAGTTAGTTTTAAATCCAAATGTTTAATTGTTCAGAGAAGAGAAGAGAAGAGAAAAGACATACGATCATGTTAATGATGGTTTCAATGGTTCTCATCTTGCTGGTTCTGATGTCATCTGCAGCAGTGAAGTTCTGTCTGTAATTCCGGTCTGTAGCAATAACAGACAGCCTGGCTTCCTGTTCGGACACAAAACACAAACATCTTTATCTACAAGCCAGAAAAGAAGCACCGATTTTCCCTTCTGGCACTAGTACATGACTGATTAAGATTAGCATCTGCCAGTGTGTTCTTCCTGACATTAGCCTTTAGAGGAGACTTGTTAAATCCACCAACTGGGGATTAGATTTATATTCACCTTCCTGGCATAACATGACATGACATTTAGATTAATAATCTAATAATTTTTTTTATGTGACTGTGGGCATCACCAGCAAGTGTTCTTGCTTTTGCCAGAAAACCACATAAAAACAGCATTTGTAATGCAGTACACACAGGATTTTGTCTGTGTATGTGTTTTTGTTTGTGTACACACACTTTTGTGTGCAAATTAGGACCAAATATAGTTGTAAGCCCTGGAAGCAAGAACATTGGTAAAGGCAACACATTTAATTTCATTTGATTTTCCTTCTTTTCACTTCACTTTATCTGAAATTGTTTCATTTCAGTTTATCTTTCTTTACCTCACTACGTTTCATTTTACTTTGGGGTTTACACTTGAATTATTCTGCATTCGTCTTTAAAGTGGACCTATTTTTGCTTATTTCCATGTTTGCATGGTTAACAGTCAACAGTTGTTTATCTTTTACTGGACTTTGCTGCAGCCCCTTGCTTTATGACCTGTTTGAAACAAGCCATTTTATCTTCCTTTCCTCCTTATTTAAGACAGATTTCTTATTATTGGCTGCCTCTTATAAACAGAAGGTTTGAACAGCAGGTGGGTGGAATGGCTGTCCTCACAACTAGAGCTGTGTGCCCGAGATGACCATATTAGAAATATCCACTTTCACTGATATCCTACAGAGCCAAGAGTAGAAAAAAAAAACTGTCTGAAACTGAGTGTTTAGAGCAGCCTGAGCTTTTCGCTCACAGGGATTACTGAACATACTGATCATTATCTGAAACTTTGGCCATGATTAATATGAGCATCCACCATTGTAACTGTATATATAAGGCAGAAAATAAAGAAAAGCATGACTTTTCTTTATTTATTAAGCTTTAAATTTCTTAATAACACAGAATATGTTTGTGCACTCTTTAGCTTGACATGGCATCAGAAAGCTGATTTAACCAGATCGTGTGGGTATCATCCAAAGATCCATTCCTTTCAGTATGACATTTCTGTGTGTTCTTAATGCATTTGTGAACAGGATTTGTCCCATAACCTTAACTTAAGACTCAGGATCTTATCGCCAATCTTTTGCAACTGAGTCACACTAGAGAAGATGTCTTCATCAGAGATCAAATAACCATTATAATGGGTGTGTAAATACTACATTAACATAGGAAAAAAAATCTCCAAGTTCCTAAAAATATTGGTTTAAATGTCAAACTTCAAAGTCAAAATTAGCTGATAGTAACTTTTTTTTTTTAACAGAGGATTTAGTAGTCCGATACATTGTGGGGGTTAAAGTTTGGGCTAGAAAATGTATTCTGGCAATGCAGGTCCTCATCTGTACAAAAGTAAAAGTGTGTGTGTGTGTGTGTGTGTGTTGTACCTCCTGGTCAGGTGAGATGGCGACAGCAAACACTTTGACCCCGTGTTGCCTGGCTTCAGTAGCAGCCTCCTGCACACCTCCACATGGCTCTTTGTAACCAGTAACAGGATGGCCATCAGTCACTACCACCAAGTACTTGTTCTCACGGTAACGGGACCCCCTGTGAGCAGGTATACACACACAAACACATTCAGAAACGATATCAGTGTCTTTATAATTTCAGGATGTAACTACGTGTGCGTTGTTATTACCCAATGAGAAGCTCAGCGAGGCCCCTCTTGATGGCACAGTCAGTGTATGTGCCCTTGCCCATGTATTTGATTCTGTCGATTGCTACCTTCAGGCTATCCTGGTTGGTTCTCAAGTCACTCAGCTCTTTCACCACTTCGACCTCGTCACTGTAGTGCAGCGCTCCTGAGTTCCACGTCAGGATACGGTCGCATCGGTGGCGCCTGGATAAGCAACATCATTAAAATGCAACATGGTATAGACAGGCAGGGGTGGAGCAGAACTATGCAGATTAACTCAGGTACCCCACTTAAATGCAATTTGGATGTCACTATGCTTTCCTTAAGTATTTCTGTTTCATTCTGCTTTATTCTTTTATTCCACTACATTTCAGTGACAATATAAATTTAATTGGCAGATTTTTTTGCATACAAAATCTGATATGACTGAATAAGTATCAACTAAAATATCCTAATGTAGTTAGAGTAATGTTATGTCATAATGTTATGACACTGTATGATTATTCATTTCCCCCTAATAACACAGCCAATGTTAGTGGGTGAGGTGGGTGTGGTCAAAAGTGCTCTGCACCTGTAGTCCCACCCACTGTGATGTCACATCGTACCAGAGTACTGTACAGGACTACAGTGCTCCTTGCTGGTGTCTGAACATTTCCTCCAATACTGAAGATATATGTTTGCGTGTATGTGCATCTTACATGTCCTTGAGTTGATCTATGAAGTCCTTGGCGAAATTTTTGATCTGGTCAATATAAAAGGACTCAGGTGTCCTTCTGAGGGCGACACTCTCAGATGTATCCAGTACGAAGAAAAGGTCAACAGGACAGTCTGCTCCCAAAGCAAACAAACAAAGATTGCTGTCAGCATATATAATCCCATGATTAAGAAAAAAAAAAAGATCCACCTACTGTAAGTTCTTCCTGCTGAGGAATCTGTAAATGTACCCTATGTGTGTACAATTTTCAAGACAGGTGACATCAGCATAAATCACTACATCAGCACTAGAGGCCTACAGGCCACTATAATGAGCTGCCTTGGATTATCTCATTGGATGATCTATCATACAGGTAGACCTATGATAGGTATGAAACCTCAGCAGACTGTCTGCACCTATTAAATGGCTGTTTGCAGACACACCTGTCCTATAACCCCTCTGCCACCTTTGTGGGGGAGCAAGCCTGAGTTCCTTCATCTGGCTACTTTGACGTCACATCTCTGACTGCTTTACACCCAGCACCTTACAGGCCCATTAGGAAAACCATGGGACCAAAGGAGGACCTGCTCACAGCTGACTAGGATTCTGCCATCGTTTTACTTTTGGTTGTTAATGTATTCCTGCTGCTGATCTGTAAGACTTCTCAGACTTCGAGCAAGTAATCACAAAATACAACGAGCACATGACTTCACTGCATGCAACAAGATAAAGACCCCTTTACATGCAGCATAACGGCGCAAATGACACATACTAGAGCATTTGCTTGGAAAGTACGTCATATTTTCGGCAAACTTACCCGCAAACCCGAGACTTCGATCCAGTGTTTGCGCTCCAGCCATGAAAACGCACAGCAGCGCGAGGAGACTTCTGAGAGTCTCCATGATTAAACTGCAAAAGAAGAAAAAAAAGAACAAAAGAAGAAAAACCTAAAAAAAAAAAACCACGGCACCCGAACAAACAACTCAGGCCCCGAGCCCTGCACCTCTAAACCAATTTGGCGAACTTTTGGGGATCCAGAGGTCCGCCGCAGTTTGTCCGAGGTGAAACCCAAGAGCGCGCAGAGGAGGGCCAGAACTCACGGTGAGGGAGAGGAGGAGGAGGAGAAGAAGGAGGAGGAGTTCATAAGCTTTCTCTGAGGAGGATAATGGGTAGCAACGCAACAGAGCGCACGGGCCAAAACTTTACGCCAAATCCTAGATGTGCACGCTTCCTTAAAAGGGGTCCACAAGGACGTGTATGCACAAAGATAAACAATAAACTGCTGACTGCCACTTTTTAGTATTCACAGTTTTAATATTTTTTTATTTTAGAACAAAGAGAGCATGTAGAAACTCGTATTGTTTTAACAGATTTACAACATACATGAGAGAGCGTTTTACGTTTTGTTTTTCAGGTACCACTTCATCACATATGTAACACACAAATTCAAGAAATGCAACCCAGAATAGATGCGCACTGAACTCAATTCATCTGGCTTAATGAAAACCATGTGACGCACATCTTGGAAGCATTTTGAGCTCTCTTTCTGTAAAATTCTGCGGAAGATTGGGTGGGTGGGACTTTAATATATCTGGTTCATTTTAACGTCCAGACCTAACCTGAACATAAAAGCAAGAGGAGGGAATGGGAGACGGCTGGGGGGCAGATTGACTTCTGCAGAATTACTCACTCATCAATCTGTAGCGTGCTCAGATATCTTTGAACACCCTTCAGTCTACAGCAAAGTAATCTTTGTTTTCGTCTTAAAAAAAAACTGATGAAAAAGAGTTTATAAAGTAAAATGACAATTTGATTGACATGAGCTGTCAATGTTTTATGCAAAACAGTTCAGAAACTTGTCAAGTAAAGGCGTGGACTGTCCCAGTTCCCCTCGGAAGCAGGAAGAGACACAGCGCCATCTAGCGCTCGTTGCGGGCTGATCTTGGAAGTTACTTTGGAAAGAGGGGTGTTCGTTTGGCAAGGTGTTGATGGGGGTGGATGTTGCACAGTTGCTGTGGATATATGTGTGTGTGTGTAGGAAAGGTCTGGCCTGAACTCACATTTTCCACTGAGATCACCGTGGCAGGGAGGGAAGGAGAGGAAAGAAGGGACAGAAGGTGGGTTGTGGAAGAGAGAGGGGGGACACATCTGGTAGTGATCTGTATTTATTAGCGAGCTCGCATAGTGAATCTGTTGCATTTTTGGCAGATGTGGGGCTCTGCATGAAGTATGATGTATGTATTTAAAGATGTGTCAATACCAGCCTTCATCAGGAATACATTATTCCACATTAAAACTCCAAGAACGCATCAGCAGAGCCATTGGGGTTACAGTCTTTTAGTTACTTGGTTGGAAGACACCCTGTTAGTGTTGAAGATAACAGGTGGGACTGAAATGACTCTTACTGAGAACTCACTGTGAGGTGAAGCTAAAGCTATAAATCTAAAGACACACAAAAGCTGAGAGCCTCAGCATGTTTCCAGAGAAGACTGATGTTCACAGAAGATCAGTAGCGTTTCTGAGTCAGAAAGAGGGAAGGCAGCCAGCTAGAGCAGCCAGTCTCCAGTCTGAAGATGCCAACATCTTGCAACAATTAACTCATCACCACAGTCAACTTTGGTGGTTGTACCTCCCCGTGAATGGCAGAGAGATGGGTTTGTTTTAGAGAAAACTCAACAGTTGTTATGCATAAGTGATTGAGGCTGAAAACAACAGAGCTTCTTTTTCCCAGTAAAAACAAAAAAGTCAGCACACATGGAAGAGATTAAGCACAATGTGCCTGTTATATTATGACTCAACATCTATTTGCCTGAGGTCCAAGTTAACGCACAAGAAAGTGGGCACAGAGCTGCTCCAAATCAAACTTTTCTAGCTAGAAGCAAAGAAGAGAAATGCATTAAAAATGCGGTGATGCTCCTTATCGTGTCTTGCAACACTTCAGATACCACGGGGTGCCACTGAAAGCATGAGGAAACCGCACTTTAATCAAGACTCCAAGCTATGCCCAAAGAAAGTTGATGAGAGGAAATGGGCCAGATTAACTTTTGCAGAATTAGTCACTCATCAATCTGTAGTGTGCTCAGATATCACTGGATAACACCCTCCAGTCAACAGCAAAGTAATCTTTGTTTTCTTCCTCAAAAAAAAAAAACAAACTGATGACAAAAAAACGTTATTAAATCAGCAATGCCTGATAATGAACACAGATCAGAGCATAAAAAGTGGTCACCTACTGCCATCTAGTGAAACTCTCTTTTACAGTATTAGAAAGTGTAAAGTCTAATACTGTCAACATTTTTCCTGAAAAACAATAAACTTAACAGGCACGAAGAGTAACCAAGGGAATTTAATTTGAAAGTCACAAACCTTTTAAAACCACAGGGGGGATACAAAAAACCTTAGGAAAAAAAAAAAAAGTCATGTTGAAATAAACAGAATCAACTTTTGAACTTTTACACACTCACAGTATTTGTCATTCAGCATATTTACAGAACATTTTTGTCACTTCTGTTACTTTCACGGCCTTCTCCAAAAATATACTTTCATCAGTGTTACAACTTCTGAACATACAGTACGTCTCCTAAATAAATCAGAGCCCCTTACGATCTCAGTAATAAAGTATTTTCTGAACTACTTTTTGCGTTCCCCCGATCCACGTGAATAACTGCTGCTGGTGAAGACCAGATATAATGCACAAATGCTCTGGCAGTACTTCAGAAAGGAGAGATGAAGTGACACTTCACATGATGCTCTTTACTGCTGCTGTTAACATTAGCCAAGAAAGCATTGTGAATCCACACAGGATCTCAATCTGCTGTAGTTCTTGCAGGCGTAACAACTGTGTTGAATAATATCCTGGTTTAATTTCACTGCACACGTTTAGTGTAATATCCATTTCAAACCGATGAGTCTTGCCTCCTAAAAATTACACCCCTCATACAACAAACTGCATTCTCAAATACATACATATAATATCCTTTGCCATTTAGGTTTTTGCTTTCCAACAAGTGCTTCTTATTAGGTGACCAATTTATTTAGATACCTTTTACTCGTGACCCATGTGACCTAGAAGGGGGGAGGAGCTTCTAATGTGATTAACTTTGTGAAAGGGCCAATTTAAACCCAAACCACGCTGTTTATTTTACCAAGTAGTTTTAGTGCATGATACTAACCAAACACCAAGTGAAAACAAGACAAAGTCAAAAATTGACATAAACAAGTGAACAGTTGATAGTCCCACATGGGAGCATGGGCAAATTTCTTGGCTTATAGTCTGGTTTATTATGCATTCAATTTAGTCACTGTGGCTCCGATCCTGAAGGGGGATTTATGCTTGTGTTAAATCTATGCCATAGGTATGTGTAACTGCAAACCCTTGTGAAACCCTATGCTGTAACCTGATGTGCACCATCCTAAAAATGTAACTACATCTACACTTTTTATTCATCTAACTTATTTACACTGAACTTAATACTGTTTTTGTTTTAATTTTTAAGCTCTGCTGAAAATTTTTTACAATCTCTGTTCTCATACAACTCAGTTTAGTTGTATGGGACGTCTGTCAGCTTTGGCTGCAGTTAATCAGGGTCTACTAGCTCCCCCTGAATATTTTCACAAGTGCAGTGATCCGGACCCGTGTCTGAGCAGCCAAAAGCTGTCAGTCCAATGACTTGTGCTGCGGTCACAACCAACTACAGCACTCGGCTAAGAATCAGGATTAGTAAACAAAAGTCCAGAAAAATATTCACCTCTGTGACTATTAAGGAGCTCTGGAAAATAAAAAATAAAATAAAATAAAATAAAAAATGGAGTTCAATATAACATCTCAATGCATCCATGCATAAGAAATTGATGTACAGAAAAAAAATGAAAACAACCAAAGCCCGGTGGGGAAAGTGGGAGAAGAACCATCTGTTTGTGCTGGTTGTAACAGTCTTGAACAAATGGAGTTTTGTTTATCTCACAAAGAAGAGGAACTGAATCTCCTCACCTCAGTTTCTACAATTGCCAATCATCATCATTCTGTATTGCTTGGTTTAGTTGGTCCATTAAAAGTTTCTTAATGAGTATGTTAGTTTTCCTTCATGCCTGGTTCAATTCATGTTTGAGTGACTTTTCAGGTGCCTCCTCAGGTGGTTCAGACAGGTGTATGTCTTGGGGCAGATCTGGCAGTGGTACGGTCGCACCCCTGAGTGGTTCAGCATGTGCTGCTTCAGCACGCTTCCGTCTGAAAAGGCTTTCCCACACTGAGAGCACACGTACGGTCGCTCTCCTGTATGCACGCGCATGTGAACAGTTACTTTGTGTGCCATTGTAAAACCTTTGCCACACACTGTGCACTTGAACGGCCTCTCTCCCGTGTGGGTGAGCCTGTGGGTGCGCATTGCACCCATCTGGGAGAAAGCCTTCCCACAATCTGGGCAAACGTGTGGTTTCTCGCCCGTGTGAACCCTGGTGTGACTCCTCAGTCCTCCAGCTGTGGAGAAACACTGTGAACAGTGAGTGCACTGGTAAGGCCGCTCTCCTGTGTGAGTGCGCATGTGCTGCTTCAAATCGTAGCGGTTTCTGAAGCCACGCCCACAGACCAGGCAGCTTTCTGGTCTGTCATCATTGTGGCGGAGCTCGTGATTGGCCAGACATTTTTCAGACAGGAAACACTTGCCACATTCCTGACACTGATAAGGTTTCTCATGGTCAACTCTCTGATGATACTTGAGTTCACTGATACCAGGGAAGGTCTCATCACAGTACCTACACCTGAAGCGATGGTTGGGGCTGTAGGGGAGCTGATGTTCACTCATCTGATGGTTCCTCAGCAGATGGGCCATCTTGAAGGTCTTTCCACAGTGAGAACATTCATATTTTGTCAGCAACTGGACACACTGGTGCCTGACGCGCTCATGCAGAGACCTGAACTGACACCCACACTTGGTGCAAATGTGGGCAGCATTTTTACACTTTCTCTTCCTGTGCCCAGACAGGTGAGCCTCTGTGCGGAAGGCTTTCCCACACTGAGAGCATTTGTAAGGCTTCACCGCTGTGTGGAACCTTTGGTGTTCAAGAAACTCGAAACGATACTTAAAGCTCCTTCCACACAGCGGACAGTTATGAGTGACTCTTCCTCGGGGGTAGACGGCTTTGACAGAAGTTTTCCTGGAGGACAGAGATGCTGGCAAAGTCCGATGGCCTGAGCTATTTTTCCTATGTTTATCTCCACTCATTAATTTGGTGGCGTCCATTTCACCAACCTCTTCATGTCGTTGTTGATGTTTGTCCAGACTCTTTGAGGAGATAAAGCTCTTTCCACATTGCTTACACTGATAAGGCTTATCATGATCTACTTGCTGATGGTATTTCAGATCACCAATTCCTGAGAAACCTATTCCGCAATGGCTGCACTTGAAAAGGCGGCTTTGAACGTGAGTCAGCAGATGTTCCTTCAGGCTGCTGGACTTTGGAAAACTCTTTCCGCACTGTTCACAGTAATAGTTACGCCCCCGTTTTGGGCAGTGGTGTCTGAATTTGTCCAGAGAGGTCGGAAAACTGTTCCCACATTTAATACAAAGATATGCAGCATTTTTGCATTTCCGAAGCCTGTGACCAGCAAGCAGAGTGGCTGTTCTGAAAGCCCTCCCACACTCAGAGCAGTTGTAAGGCTGCAGCCCGCTGTGGACTCTTTGATGTTCGATGAGGACAGAGTGATGCTTGAAACACTTGTCACACTCGGGGCATTTATGGATTCCTGACTGCTGTCTCCTGCGTGGAGATGAAGAAACATCGATCCTTTTCGGGGATTCGGGAAAGTCAGTTGAGGTGGAAGGGTTTGTGGACAGCTCTTCATCAAACATGACAATCTGAGGGACGTCGTTATTTTCATCGTCACAAGCACTTGGGTGGGAAGCGATGGCTACTTCGAGAGATGGAGGGAGAGACAGGGAGGGAATCAGAAGATCATCTGACTGAAACGGAGCTGCAGGGGAAAAAGGAAACGAATATTAATACACTGTCCCATTAATGAACTAAAACACAGCGTACTGACTAGTATAAACATACCAACGCTGCTCTTTGCCAATTTCCCGTGGCACTGTTTGCTCTGGAGAAGAAATTTAAGGTCGTCTCCATTTGACACACACTGCATATACTCCTCTAGGACAGAGGGGGCCGCACTAATCCAAGATGCAGTCTGTAAGATACATGCACAAAAAAAAGAACATTTAATGTCAACATAAAGGTGCTCCTACCCATCGCCTTTATTTTATTATCTTAAATGTTCCTTCCTGTACCTGTTTGAAATCTGGTATTGGCAGCAGCTCCTCAAGTCTTGTGAAAAACTCACAAACTAGAGTCTCAAGTGCTGTATCAAAGTCAGGGCCGTACTCCACAGGGAACACATTCTGCCAGATAAAAGCAAAAAAGAAACAGCTTGACACCATCAGCTCATAACTTATACATAACTTTATACTTATACATATTACCATTTTCACATTTTATAGGAACTGATTTCAAGCTCTTTGAATGCACCATATAAAATCATGTTTACGTATCTCCGTACATTTATAATAAGTAAATCTTGTGTAGGCACCAGGATGTGTTGTTTGTGGGAATGCAAAAAATTTCAAACGTTCTGGACGACAATCTGTTCAAGTGTTAGTACAGCAATAGGTCAGCAGGTTTCAGCAAATCCACTTCTGTGTCTGCCTGGGAAAGTTCCCGCCTCTCTTAAAGAAAAGGCGGATGCGATCCAGTCTTTTTTAATGTTAGCAAGGAAAGCCATAATGGTGAAGTGGGTCGGACACGGTCCTCCTATTTCCATGTGGAAATCTCTGATCTCAGAACTTGTGAATATGGAAAGACTTGGACATTATATCAATAGAAAGACTCATCTTTATCCATCAGAAATGGGGGAGGCCACTGGAACTTCCGGGGATTGATTACTCCACCATGCGTCAAAAAATAACATTGGTGCTGTTTTCCAGAAAATACTTGATATTACCTAATTTAATGAAGCGGAGTTCAAAAATACCAATAAAAATATTCAATCTCAAACAGTTTTGTCACAAACCCGAATCCATTTTTTTCTCTTTTTTCGTTCAGATTCAATTTTGTGCACTTTTCCAAATCACAAAAGATGGAAATTTCAGAAATCTGGACTTCAGTAACAGTTTTCTGGAGACAAAACATCATCAGACTCTTCTCTCTCATCATATAAGCCAGTAAAAATGGGAGGTGGTATTTCATCTGAATGTGGTACAGGTCTCATTGCTGATGGCAGGTTAGTGTGACTGATAGATGATTTAGTTTTGGAACTGTATCCAGAAATACTGACTAAACAGAAGTAGCAGTCATCAAAGTGATTCTGTGTCTCCCTCCATACCATTGCAATACCAAAACCCAAGCTCTTTCTCTTTCCCTTAGTCCATGGTTGGAGGTTTTCCACACACACCCAGCAAACTGAATGAGGTGCCCATGACTTGTCTTGGTTGCCCAATTTCATACCAAAATAACCAAAGTATGTCTTTTTCACAAAATCTGTTATATTTTGTTGCTGTTTGGATGTAGTGAAGCATCCACAGATGTAACAAAAAACATCTGGATCATGTTTACATGTTTTCTCCTGTTACTGGCTATATCGCATCAGGTTTAAGCATTGAAAAACGCCTCCTAGTAAAGATTGCAAAGAATTTAGCCAGGTGTGTTGACCTGGAGCAGAACTTCACAATACAACCCAAGCTGATTAAAGGTCACAAAAGACTTCTTCACCCTCCTCATGCTCGCACAAGGCAAAATCTGTTATAATTGCCACTTGTGAAAAAACGTGACACGATAGAGCAAAATGGATATCATTTTTGAAATCAGCAACCCAAAATTGGTAAAGAACAAGTGTTAGATTTCATACAGCAAATATGATACAGGGCAGTGTTATAATCTGGATTTAAATAGATGACATGGACAATTCCAACATTTTTGGACTAAAGTACATGGATTGGGTTCATATATTATTCATTGCATTTCACCATATAAAATGAACTGCTGTGCAAGTACAGTGTGCCTCACTGCATTATTGATGTCGCAGCCTCTCTTGCTTTATGTACCAGTGTAGCAGCATCTCTGTAGGACTGTTGTATTTTGTTTGTTCATGTATCTTTAAAAATTGAAAGAACAGAATTATTAAAAAAATAATTTTTAAAAATGAAATCACGTTTGATCTTCAGTTTACCTTGAGAAAGTGTTCTCTGCCATCAGTGTCTTCAATGAGGCCTTGTACCAGCTTCATAAAGTTTGCCTCTGGTGCTTCAGTTACAGGATCACTGGTCTGGATAACATGAAACTAGTCAGATAACTCAGACCTAACAGTGATGTCTTTATTTGAGATTTTAGAAATAGAAACAGCATCACCCACCTCCTCGATGCAGGAAGATCGGATTCGGCTAAGGTGGCTCTCAACAGCCTTCAGATCCTCTGGGTGTTCAGAACGCAGCAGTTCAAGAGTCGTCTAGAAGAAGTGTAATTTGTTATTTAACGTTTGCCTCAGACTCTCTTCTTGGGTCTCTCAATTGAACAGTTCCTCTTGCACAGAGGATGGACCCATATGTTTCACTTACCCTTGCTCTCAGGCCCAGTGAGAGCAGCCTCCCTTCTCTCTTACTCATCAGTTCAGGAACTGCATCTGTTACCATGGACACAAACTCCTCCAATTTCCCATAGTGCTTTATGTTCCGCTGGCGCACCACTTCCCACATCACAGCAGACATCAGTCGAAGTGGTGGGACCAGGAGAGCCAGCGAGGACAGAGGAACACTGAATTCTTTGAAGATAAATTAGACTGGGTCAAACAGGCTTCCGTGGTCCTGAATTCACTTATTATATTGAGTCTACTTTATTTTGACACGGAACAACGCTCCCCTGCGTTGTTTCAAAGGCTGGATTAAATTTAATGCAAACAGTCGATTATGCTAACCTTAAATATATCAATAGGAAGCGGGTAAATGAAATGCAGTGCTAATGGGAGATACTCTGTCTTTTCAAACAATCAAACCACTAAAGTCAGCAGTGTCCATCCATAAGATCTGCAGAAATACAGCACTAGAGCCCCCTGAGCACCAGGTTTGTGTGCAGGTTTCCGCCTCTCATTTTATGTTTCTTGCACAAATCTTTGGGATAATCCTCAAATGCAAAAGAACAAACACATCCAGTGGTTTTGTACTAAACTAAGCCAGACAAAGAGCTACTTTGAGTTTACTGTGAAGACGTGAACAGTTTAGATGGGCAAACAGCTAACTGTTAGCATGACGCTACTTTATTTAAAACGAATCTCGATTTTCTTGTCTGTTGAAAGACCAAAAAATGTATCGCATTTGATACATTGAAGAAACCCTTTTCGACCAAATAATTTTTTTAAAGACATGATATCGTTACTGTTTCTTCCCCAGCTAAAGCGTTAGCTAACCTACTGGCTACAAGGCACAAACCGGCTTACTAGGGAGCAAAACAATTCTTGTTCCAGAGATTAGTCGAGGCCTGCTGAGCCCCGAGTAATCCTTCGCTTTAGCTAGTCGGCTAACCGCATAACAAGCGAAAATACAAAATGTTGTCAAGCTTCACGCGGTATTACTTACCCATGTCGTTCATTTTGGAGTTCTTTAATACCGATAGAAAGAAAATTCAATACGAGTGGATATCTTTCATAATCTCGGTTAGCGTACTAGCTAATCGACTACAAGGCTTCAGGCGCCAACTTCTTCCTGAAGCACGCTGTTCATATTACGGGGAGCGTTGGGCCAGTAGGTTCCTCAGTGAGGTTCGTTTTGCTTTACGGGGCAGCCCGTATAAAATGATTCCTATTTACTTTTTATGGCAAAAATCAGACACAACCCGCCTCCGGACAACCTAAATCCTAAAACAAATAATATAAAAAAATCGGATCAACTATTTTCTTATAAGTCTTATACTTTTAGTACACCTGCTTTTTTACTTATATATTTTAAGTTTTGAAAAAACATTTAAATCTAAAAACTACATCTAAAAATTTAAGTAATTAAAACTACTGCAAATTCATCTTTGAGGTATGAGCTAGTATTTTTTTTTTTATTTCTTTCACCTGTGTAATTTAATCATTTTAAACATAGGAACAGATAACGACTGCAGGATATTTAAAGGTGGGTTCAAATATAAATTTTGTTGCTGTCAGGGACAAACAAAGAGGTGGCAATTATCTTGTTTTGATTTATTGTGTTTACAATATTGAACAGGGTTACTGATAAATAATGCTACTCCAGTAAGAAATTGTTACCTCACAGTAAAAATAGGCACTAATAAACACAAAAGGACACTGTTTTCTTGGGTCGTTTTAACATACATTTTATGACATCAGGGAACAAAAAAAAAAGTATGTCAGGCCCAAAAGCTGCACTGGAAGTTTAAATTTTAGAGTTTACAACGACAACAGTTCAGACAAAGCAGGATAAGGAATGAGTCAGTAAAAACAAAAACTTCTACAACATAATTCATCCAACAAAAAAGGCTGACTCCAAATCCTGTCACAAAGTGCATGAAGTCAATAACAATCAGTACAGTGTCGCTGCACAAAGACAATATCCATGGAAAATGTAATTTGATAATCAGTAGAATCAGAGTGTCTGAGACTGGACTACACTGTGAGATTTTAAGTGTCTCTTCAGGTGATTGAGACACGTGTAAGTCTTTGCACACAGCTGACAAGCATAGGGTCGAACTCCTGTGTGGCTCATTGTATGTTTTTTCAGCTCGCTCCCACGCGAAAAACCTTTCCCACATTCGGAGCACTCATAGGGGCGTTCCCCAGTGTGAATGCGCATGTGAAGTGTCACTTTGCTCGCCATGGTGAACCCTCTCCCGCACACCGAGCACTTGTACGGCTTTTCCCCTGTGTGGGTGCGTCTGTGTATCTGCAGCTCACCAGCTGAGATGAAAGCCTTGCCGCAGTCGGAGCACAGATACGGTTTCTCTCCCGTGTGAATTCTTAAGTGTATGTTTAAATTTCCCGACACAGAGAAGCGCTTGCCGCAGTAGGTGCACTGAAATGGCCTCTCGCCCGTGTGACTGCGCATGTGAAGGTTCAGGTCATGTTTGCTCTTGAAGGCTTTGCCACAGCGTGCGCAAATCTGAGTCCTCTGTTGCGTGTGACGCAGCTGGTGAGCGGTCAAACACGCGGCGGAGCTGAAAAACTTCCCACACTGCTGGCACTGATTGGACAGCTGAGGAGGATGGATCTTCTGATGGGATCTCAACTCGCTCATGCTGGGGTACACCTCCCCACACTGTCTGCATGTGAAAATACGGTTCTGGTTGTGAGTCAGCTTGTGCTTAGCCAGTAGGTACATTTTCTTAAAGCTTTTCCCGCAATAAGAGCAGTCAAACTTTTGGACACTATGAACACATTGGTGTCTAAATTTTTCCTGCATAGACTGGAAGCTTTTCCCACATTTGATGCAAATATAAGCTGCTTTTCTGCACTGCGTCCGCCTGTGACTTGACAGATCAGAGCTCCTCCGAAAGGCTTTTCCACACTGAGAGCACTTGTAGGGGTTTTCTCCGGTGTGCAGCCGCTGATGCTCCAGGAGTTCATACCTGTAAATGTAGCACTTCCCACACTGAGTGCATTTGTGTGCAACTCTCTGCCTTGGAGGGCCGACCGTAGAGCTGGACATCAGAGGACTCTCAGCGGATGAAGACGGAGCTTGGGGCGTGGCTGTAACTTGGTGACTGCACTCCTCCACAATGTGAACATCGGGGATACTGTCGGTGCCTTTTCCTCCTGTCGTTTGGTCTGCCTTGCTGCTGTTCAGAATGTGTGAGTCCTCCTCACATGGCCATCTTGTATCCTGTACGTCACCATCTCTGGGTTCTCGGAGAGCAATCGCCTCAGATGCTCTTTGTGTGTTTGATTCCACCTCTTTGGTACTGTCGTGTCTCAGGGAAACAGGGAAAGACAGTGAGGAGTAAAGCCGCTGCTCTGAGGGAGACGGCTCTGTTTGAAAGAGAAATTATGATTGTGAGAAGTACAATTTATAAGTATATAATGTATGTGCACCAGGGTTGTTACAAATAATTACAGTCATTACCAATTAATCTTTTATCTTTTTCAACTTACTGAACCAGTCTGGCTATAAAAATCCCAAAAAAGCTAACAGTGTCAATCACAGGATCTACAATAGAAATATTACATCTGACAAGATGAAAGCCAGATAAGAGCACATAAGTGCACATATAAACTTAAATTCAGTTTTATTTATATAGCGCTAGGTCACAACAGTCATCTCAAGTTGCTTTATACTGCAAGCAGTGCGCATTACGACCCCAACACTGACTGTGAGATAAAGAGAAGTGAAAGAGAAGAGAGAGAGGGACCACAACCACTAATCAGGACAAACCACAAACTTCCCGGCTGGTGTCCCAGGCAGGCAGACTCACCACTGGAATCTATCTTGGCCGTTTTACCACTGCAAGCCCTGCTTCTGAGCAGTACTTTGAGGTCATCAGCTTTGGTTACACACTCCTCTAGCACTGCTGGTGTATCACTGATCCACACAGCAGCCTGTATCAAACAAATATGCAAGGGAACAAGACTGCTAATCTTTGGAAACTGAAAGCAGTATTTATTTATTTATTTATTTTTTTTTTTTATGGGAAAAAATTGTGGGTCTCAACCTGCTTGAAGTCTGGTACTGGCAGCAGCTTTTCCAGTTTGGAGAAAAAGTCACAAAGAAGCTTTTCCAGTGCTGTATCAAAGTCAGGCCCGTACTCCACAGGAAACACATTCTGCCAGGTGAAAAATTATCATTAAACAGCCTCACCATTTTCTATTTAAACTAACTGTTTAAAAACACAAAAAAAAACAAAAAGCAGAGACACACCTTGAGGAAGTGCTCTCTGTCTTTTGAGTCCTCGAGGAGTCTCTGAACAAGTGAGACAATGTTGGCTTCAAAAGGGTTACCTTCTGGATAAACCTGCTGAGTTAAATAAACACATCTAAAATAAGCCAGAGCTTCTCAACCATCCAACATTTAATGTCTAGGAATGTAAAGCGTCACACACCTGTCGTGAGCTAGTTTGCTGTAGGCTGTCCAAGTGTGTTCTAATGCCTCTGAGATCTTCAGAGTTTAACATCTGTAATGTCATCTGGAAAAGTCATTAAGAACAGAAAAAGAGGGAAAGAACAAACTTAAACAGTGAAATCTAACTGCAGCCTCTTCCTCTTCTATTTGCAGGTGTTGGAAAATTACAGCAAGGACGTGCATTTAAACACCACTGTATCTACAAATGTCGCACCAAACATGAGCAGAAAATTTGATTGTTAGTTACTTTAAGTTTTAGTAGGTTGAGAAAAAGTCTTCTATCCATTTGTTAGTAATATCATCTTCAAGACAAAGAAAATTTGTGGAGTTTGTGATATATGTGATGCCACACAATGCTTTTATTTTGCTGCTAGATCATTAGCAAACATAATCATAGTAAGTTTACAAAATTAGCAATTCCACAGTCAGAAAAGTATCCACTAAAAAGCTTTAACATGATACAAATGTGACTAATGTATGTTGAGACTGAATCCACCGTATGCTACCTTACCTTTGCCCTTAACCCCAGTGTGAGCAGTGTCATCTGTCTGCTTGTTAAGATGTCAGGAATGGCTTCAGATACCAAGGACACAAATTCCTCCACTTTCCCATAATGCTTGATGTTTCTCAGATGAACCACCTTCCACATCACAGCTGACATCACCCGCAGAGGTGGAACCAGGAGCCTCAGCGATGACAGGGGCAAGGGACCCTCTGCACAGGGGACAACAGCACATTGTTCCTGTTTCTACTGCAATAAAAGTTACAGTCTCTACATCATCACCAGAAAGATGCACTGAGAAAACTATTCATGAAAACATGGGCAAATGTCATTATATGTGGATTAGACTAACGAAATGCCAAACTTGAAAGTATTCTTTGGCTTGTTCATCATAAAAGAAGAAAATATGGTGGAAGATGGCAGATTTTATGTTGTCTTCGTAATGTGTGAATTGATGTGTTTAATTCTTATTTGTTCATCCTTTAATTTTGTGTATGATACTGGTCCCATTTTATGTAATTGGTATCTCTATTATGTGTTATTTTTCATGTAAACAAAATAAGACTGATGTGGGACAGGACCAAAAGCTTGTTACGTGACAATGTCACAAATTATCTTCCGTGTTTTATCTGCAGGAAAATCTAGTAAAGATGATACAAACTGCAGTTTCATTTCTCACATATTTAAAACTTTCAGGTTTAATCAAAGACAGAAAGTTACAGTTAGCAGGTAAGCTAACAACATCAAAACAAACAAACACGACCAACAAAGAACGTTAAACTTTACCCATTTTATTATCCCGAAGAGCTACAATTCTTGAACGGACACTGAGCAAGGCTCTCTCATTAAACAATCTTCCTACTATGTATGAAAACAAGCCCTCAGCTCAACACCTCGCTGCTTTTATGTCGATGTTGTCAAACGCAGCTGAGCAATACTTCCGGACTCTTCTTCTTGGTGTATATTTAGCGTTGACAGCTTTACCGCCCCCCGCAGTCTGCTGCAAACAGCTCACTGACAGCGATTACACACAGCCATTGACCTTTTTCACATTTTTAATGCAGCTGTAATGTGTACGATGTAAAGTCGTAACAGAGCTCCTCTCTGTTCTTACACCCAACCTGAAAATAAACTTGTAGTTATCTGTCTTCAGTTGTAGTCTAAACTCTAAATGACAGTGGAATGATAACAGAAATACTTTTCATTATTTTTCAACACTCACTTTGGCTGAGCAAAATTTAGCAAAATTTATCAGGAGGAGAAGAGTAGGAGGGATCAGAAAGACACAGTAAATCAGCAAATCTTCATCACGTGTTCTGTAGTTTGACATAAATATTACATGTTAACCCCCCTCTCTCCATTTCCTTCTGTCCCCAGGTTTCCTCCCTGTAGCCAGAGAACCACCAGGAAACTTAAGGTTCCGACAAACTAAATTTGCTCATCCTTCAGTCTTATCTGTAGGTGCGTGAATCCCCTGGTGGTGGCAGTGAAAGATATGAAACAGCCATGGCTCAGTAAGTATTTATCCGAGACAGAGGATCCATGGGAGAAGTAATTAGATAGTGCCTCATCAGGCCATCTGGGCAGCGTAAACCACCATGACTAAGTAAATCCCCTTCAGTGCATGTGGTGAGTGACTGACAGACGGGTCCTTGTACCTAAAAAGGCTATTTCCCTTCTTCTCTTCTGTTTGTTTGTTTGTTTGTTTGTTTGTTTTTTTGTTTTGTTTTATTTGTTTGTTTGTGCTTTTTCTATGTGACTCTCGGTCCTTTTAGTAAGGCCAACCTTGTTTTTTACGTTGCTGTCATCAACAGCCAACCAGCATTCCAGGATTAAAAAGTTACAACCATATATAGGCCAGATATAACTTTGTATTTCGATCTCAATAAAACTAGCAAACTACTAACTACTAAAATTCATGGATCACAGTTTGCACTTGATGGAGCTTCCATTACAGGACACAAAGTAAGAAAATGTAACTCACAGTGAACAGAAATTAGTGAAGAGGACTTCAGGTACCACCGAGGATAATATAGTCATTAGTGTCACAATTTTTTTTTAAGGCTCCCAAAGTCTGTAGGCTTATTAAAGAAGGTTTTGCTAACTTTAAATATATACATTGTAAATAAATAAAATAAATAAAACAAAAAAAAAAGGTAATTTCCAGCAGTAAAATAATGGAAATTTAACGTCACATAAAAATATAGAAATTTTCCGTTATTAAAATATGGAAAATTTCAAGACATTGAATTAAAATACAGTTGTAGCTTTAGTTGTTGCTTTAAAGTTACATGAAATCTTGTGTATTTTTACAGATTTTTCATGTTAAATAAAAGGTATTTATATGTGTAATAACAATGAAATTACCTAATAATATGGTCAAAACCCACTGTAATAGAAGTACAAAGTAGAATGGGAGGAAAAGCCTTCAGCTTTCAGGCCCCTCTCCTATGGAACCAGCTCCCAGTTTGGATTCAGGAGACAGACACCCTCTCTACTTTTAAGATTAGGCTTAAAACTTTCCTTTTTGATAGAGCTTATAGTTAGTGCTGGATCAGGTGACCCTGAACCATCCCTTAGTTACGCTGCAATAGGCCTAGGCTGCTGGGGGCTTCCCATGATGCACTGAGCACTTCCTCTTCATCACTTCCTTTCACTCTCCACGTGTTTATACACCACTTGCATTTAATCACTAGTTATTATTAAACTCTGGCTCTCTCCCATAGTGTGTCTTTTGTGTCTCCCTCTGCTCTCTTCTGTTTCCCCTCACCCCAACCGGTTGCTGCAGATGGCTGCCCCTCCCTGAGCCTGGTTCTGCCAGAGGTTTCTTCCTGTTAAAAGGGAGTTTTTCCTTCCCACTGTTGCCAAGTGCTTGCTCATAGGGGGTCGTCTGACTGTTGGGGTTTATGTATATATATATAAATAAAATTGAATTGAAATTGAAT
>VUQI01013487.1:5588-18140 GCA_015106735.1 Paratilapia polleni
GACGCAAACTGAATTTGCTTTAGAGCTCTAAAGTGTATTTGAATGATGTACTAATATTACCTATACTCTCTGGGAGGTCCAAGAGCTCATTGTGCTGCAAGTCGAGGTTAGTTATCTGTGTGCAATTTCCAATCTCCTTCGGTAGGTGTTCCAACTGATTATGGGCAACATCCAGAGTAATGAGGTTGCATAGCTCCCCTGCAGGAAGATGTGCACCAAATTCAAAAACTACTAATTCAACAAAAGTCTTTTCAATGTTATACATTGGCCTCACTGACGACATCCAAGCCTTCTGTATCATTCCATTTAAACAAAATTAAAATCCTGATTTTTAAGCGTACTGAAATTTTTGTTTTCTTTTTAATTGGAAGAGCCAAGTTCACAGCAATAACTCTTAGTGCACAATTTTACAGTACACAAGAGACAATGTCGAAATTTACAACACTGTTTGCGACTTTGGACTACAGAAGCCGTAGTAATGCTGGAGCTGAAGAAGAAATGTGTACCCAGTGTTTATTAGTGCTAAGATTCATAGATGGGAATGTTGTAGAATTACATGGATAAAATACATTGTAAGACCATCATGGCCTACACTGATTGGAAATTAATATAGCTAGATGTTCTAAACCCAGTGGTGCCCCAAATGTGACTTCTTACAGCCACTAAGAAAAAGGTTGCCTTTTTTCTTTCCTTCATCTAAGGAATTAATTGTGTCTTTACTCACCTATCTCTGCGGGTAGCTGTTTAATCTTGTTCTCACGAATGCTGAGCATGGTGAGTTTGGATAGGTTTCGGATGTCCTTCTCCACTGTTGTGATGCGATTGAAGCGCAAGTACAGCGTGGTCAAAGATGTCAAGCGATAGACGACAGCTGGTATCTCTCTCAGCTTGTTGTGCCGGAGGTCGAGCATTCGAAGCTTCTTCAGGGAGTCCAGGGAGTCAGGCAAACTGGTCAGGGAGTTCTCGCTGAGGGCCAAAGTGACCAGGCCTGATAGGCAGCCCACCTCAGCTGGCAGGCTCTGCAGCTTGTTGCTGTACAAGTAGAGTTCAGTCAGCTGTGTCAACTCCTTAATGGAAGTGGGCAGCATGTGAATGGACCTTTTGGATAGGTCCAGTCTCATGGAGTTCTCCTCCCGACATTTGTTAAGCTCTTTGATCACCTCTGCATTACTGGACTTCTTGCGTGTACCTGTTGCTGGGTTTGGCCGCTTTATCGTATTGTCAACAGAGAAGGCAACACCTGGTGTTGAGCTGCTGGTGTCCTTCTTTCCTTCTTTGGCATCTTTCCCTTTGGTCTTTGAGTCTTTGCCCCCATCCTTGACTAAGCTGGCCAAAGCCTTGGCCTCCTTTTCCCTTTCTTTACCAGCCGGACCACCTTTGGGGTCCTTTTCTTTCGATTCTTTTTCTTTGCCTAAAGTACTACTCATGTCGACGTTATCGGGGATCCTGCAAGGTTGCTCATGGGAGTCTCTCTTGCCAGGTTACTTATTCCGAAAAAAAGGACAGCCAGCCAAGGAGGCTTTTAGAAAACACATTCCTGTGCAGGCCCACACATTTACAATTACCCTTGAAATAAAGGCCTTGTGATCCAAAGGTTTTTTGGATACTTATACTTTGTCCCTTTGTTAAAATGCCATGGGAAAAAAAATCCTTTGAAGTAGCTGGATTGTGGCATCCATGGGCCACATGCTTAAGTGTTTGAACAGCACACAATCCCAGGACCTTCGGATAGAAGTTCTTTCAGGTTGCAAAGGTCAATGAGGTGTTTTTTTTTGTTTTTTTTTTTGTCTTTTAAATCCCTCCGATATTTGCTGTAGGAGAAAAAACAGAAATTTTGTTTATATTTGCAATTTTATTTTCACAGTTTACAAACATAGCATTCTAAATTTTAATAGTAAATTTTAACTTGGTGTCTGTCATTTTTTGAACCAAAAAAAAAAAAAAATTAGCAATATTTTCTGTCCTAATAATGAACTTTAAAAGTGCTCATTACAGTAAGATAAAACATTTACTGTAAACGATAATGATCACTAGTGTCTTAACAGGAAGCAGAGATCAGAATATGCTTATGAGAAAAGTGAGGTAAACAATGGTAATAAATGTAAATATGCTCCTTAGGGTTGTGCTGATAGTTGATGATGTCGGGGATTGATGATGGTCAAAGTGAGCAGCGACAGCTCGCCAATCAAGGCGATTTTTACCTTATTTCCCCTTTAATGCATTAAATTAATATTAATCATCATTATGAGCTTCACATTAAATTGAATCTGCCGCGCTATAGTTTCAAGTTGCATCTCCACATATAACTGACACTTGCAACACAGACATGTCTGGGTGTGCATGGGAGTGAAAATTAGTGTGTGTGGAGCAGCTACACTGAACCATCGTCATCATCACATGACAAAACAGGAGGATATTTCTGACTGTTGCATTGATTTTATTTTTTTTTTTTTTAAATAATCAGAGCTTAATATGACTGCATTTGCAGAGACGCTTGTTTATCTTGTCTCCTTATCCCTCAGTCACACAGGGCTAGAGACCAGTCGGTGACCCCCTGGCAACCTCTGGTTGCTAGGGAAAATGGGTATTCCTTGTGATTGCTTCGATTGCTAGCAGATTGCCGCTGTCACCCATAGTTTGCATGTAAGACAGATTTGTCTGAAAACAGTTGCTAACCACTGAGCAGCATTGAAACTTGAAAAAGTGCAATACAAACCAGAAACTGAGAACGACCAGTTTCACTTAACAGTAACCAACCTCCTGTGACCATTTGCCAAATGGTCAAGGAATACACGTTTCCCCTAGCGACCGGTGGATACCAGGGAGTCACTGACCGTATCTAGGCCTGTGTGACTGGGGCTTTAGCAGTCGATTTCACAGCGACTGCCAGCAACCACTCGCAATCAGTCAGGGAATACTCTTTTTCATAGAGACCGGTGGTTACCAGGGGGTCACAAACCGGTCTCTACATCTGCATGTCTGGGGCCTTAATTTTTTTCCATCTGGTGTTTTTGTCTGTGAAAAACTCAGCTGTGTGTGGAATGGGCACAGTGAAGAATGCAGGAGAAACAGGTGAGATATTTTACACAGAAAAAAAAACAAACAAACTGGATGACACAGTCAAACTATAGGTCTAAGGTTAAAAAGTAAAGAGCCAGCAAATGTTATGACTTAATACAGTTTTAGCTGTTCGGCTGATATCTATCCATGTAACTAATTACAGTAGGCTAAAGCATTCACTGTTGTATGTTTCTTTATGCTGTAAGTGAGAAATAACTGCAGGTGCAGTGCATGTTTCTCTCACCCGTGCACTTTTTTTTGGGGGGGGGGGGGCTTTTGGGACCCACATTTTGTATTATAGAGGGGGTATATCACTGCCCTAATGGGTGCACATTAACCTCCTCTGCCAACCCAGCAGGAATGCTACAGGGGGATGAAAGGACGACCGGACTACGGAGAACCTTGGCCAACTCCTCATAGGAGCATGCTTTGACTAAAGAGTATAAAGACATATGAATTTTGGATCCTTCGATTGTTTGCTCTGGTAAGTAGCAACTCCAGTTTTCTCTGTTAAGTCTAACAGCAACAGGCAGTTTTAAATACTAAACGACGGACAACATGGGGACAGGGACACTTGGGTGACTGTGGCCTTATTCCAGTGACATTTGTAGAGAGCCGTTTAAAATAAAAATAAAAATAACTCAAGTAAGAAAGACTTGCTGCCTGGCCTAATTCACACTCATACCCTCTTCTACTAAATATATATATTTTATCAGACTGGCATTTAAATGCAATACCCTGGAAATATTCTTCCTTACACATGAGCTAAACAAATGAAAAAAAAAAACAGAATTTTAAAAGGTTTTGTAGGTTGTCAATACAATGAGATATGTGGTACTGAGTGTGCTCTGCCGCACCAAGAAAATCTGTTTAATGTACTAAGCATAACCTCACACCAACTTACTCCTACAAAACAAACACTGACATTGCTGGAAGCCTAACACCCCACTTAAGCATGAATTCATTTAGCCATCCCTTACAAAATCTACAGCAGAACAACCATATTGAATCCTGACGTATAACTTTATAGCCCAGATGTTCACAGCAAAAGAGAACAGATGTTAAGAAATATACATGTCTGGTACTTATGTCTCAAAGACTCCCAGACAAAACATGGTCCTTTGGATCTTTATGTGACAAACGGAAGCAGCGTGTCTCTGTTTAGTCTCCTGCTGGTGTACCTCGATGACTGTGTAAAGCTCTCCAGCACTAGTACAGACTAAGCTGTGGCGAAAAGAGAGGTAGGTTTGGCTCAGGATCAGAGCTGAGTGAAAAGGTTAGGACTGCTGAGAGTAATCTTTAGAAGTGGCTTTCAAAGCATGAAGTTCCCACAACAACAGGTCATATGACCTTTTGGGTAAAAGAAATATTCAGTCAATAGCAGCACCCCTTACATGAGAGAATGCCTTGTAGTGTGTTCTGTAAATAATAAAAGAGGTATACACTGCTTTTTATGTCTGTCATAAATAAAGAGATGGACATCTAACACTGTATCTAACAGGCATACCTGTGCACCAAATAATTATCTAAAGAAAATGAGAATACCCAGGCCAGTCCAACTGCTGGAGCAATGTAAACCAAACTGTGCAAGCAACTTCCTTTTATGGTTGTACTCTCTGTCCCTGTCCTTTTACTTCATTCTGGTTATAACAAACTGCAAGTAAACATTATCTGTATATGTTTGTCTGCATTTAAAGACTTTCCTTTTTAAGACCTGATGAAAAACCAAAGAGACCAGATTAAAAAAAGACTGACCTCACAACACTACCCACCCAAAGAAATCAAAAGAAAAAAAAAAAATGCTGTGCACCTAATATGTACGCCGATTGCAATTCACCGCAGAGAGTCTAATGCACTTTGCTGCCATTTAAAGCTGAACAAAGTTTCTCTCCTCTTCTTTGCTCTCTGGTTCACCATCTATGTGCTGCACTGTAGCTTCTCGCCATACACACAAAACAGAGACAAGGCAGGTGAAGTAAAGAGTTTAAGGCAACTTGTTACATTACTGCAAATGAAATTAAAGCTTGTCAACAACTGTTGATATCTTAAAGTAAGGGTCAAAACATCAGCATTTTTGAAATGCAACAATCCCTATAGTTAAGGCAAAGAACCTGTGTTACCACACTTACCAGAAACCTGTGTGTCATTTATGGCAATTTGATAAACAAAAATGTATTTTATGCAACCCTACTTGGTGGACACTAAAAATTCTTGTATGCAGGATAAACCCTGTATTTGCAATCGTATTTATAATTATCATATCATCATTGTCAACCCTAGAGATGAAAACAAAATATTTTCCTAAGCAAAGCAGGTGTGCTATTATTTGCATCTGTCAAATAAATGCAGTGGTTTCTGCAAATTAACACAGCTGTTTAATATTCAAATGAGCAAATAAGCTCTCATTTCAGAAGGAAGATATCAGAGAACAGGGTAAGAAAAAGCAACAACAGGTAGTAGCTGTATTGAAAAACCACAGGTTCAAGATATTCACTCACTGTTCCATCCCTAACAAGGTTAAGGTGAGTGCCCACTTGTTGTGCATGAATGCAATGACTGGATATAAATACTGGAGCCCAATTCAATTTGGATCATTTGATTGTTTGCTCTGGCAGGCAGCATTCAAAAGCTCCTCACTTTGCTAGGTTGCTGCACAGTGATGATGATAAATGATGACAAATGGAATCTAACAGCAATAAGTAGATTCAAATACTGAAGCCTGGCAACATGTGACACCAACCTTTAGAGTGAGGACATACTATAGCCAGGTCTGTCACTGTGTGACCATTTCAGTGACATCTGCAGGAAACTGCTGTTAATTAAACTTTTTTTTAGGTAAACTTTCCTCCCTCAAAAAAATCATAATTAATTATTATAATGCCTCTCTGAGAAGATATTATGTGGGTTATTATAATAAAATATTACATATATTTAAATGAAATACTCTAAACTACTATTAGAGTAGGTATTCAGCTGGCTTAACGTGTAGTATAACGTCCCAAAAGCAAACAAACACCAAGACACCATGGAGAATGATCAGTGTAACTGTTTTTCTCCATGTGTAACAGTCGAGCATTGTGTGAAAAAGAGGATTTACGAGGTTAGAAGTTAGCAGCAAGCTAGCTAGCTAGTTAGTTGGTATCTGCTACAGAGGTATCAGCTAATATAAACACAGTACCAGAGGACATCTCTTTCTAAAAGGATGACGGTATAATTGTTCTTAATTGGCAGAGAAAACTGTATTCATATTCAGGAAAAAGACACTGAAAAAGGACAAAATGCAACCGGGTTAGTAGTCAATATGCTCCTGTGTGGTTTGAACCAAAAAGTTATATATCCCAAGATAAATCCCCATAGTTGAAATTTTACTTGGCTCATCAGTGATTTTTTACTGAAGCATTAAAGTACTGTGGGATACTGAGAGCCCTGGGGCTGTAGTATACACCTTCATATTTTATTTATTTATTTATTGTTAAATCTTAGTGCTGTATATAAAGAGGGCTAAGAAAAAGCTGTAGAACAAGTAGAATGGCAACTCAATCTGGGCAGGACTGTTTAACCCACAGACACTTGGAAACACTTGGAATAGGTTCGGTGGGTTGTCAGAACCGGAGTACTGTTAATACTGTGGTATTGGGTGTGCTTCGTCAGACCAAGAAAGTCTGTTTAATGTATGAAGCATAAACTCACACCAACGTGCTCCTGCTAAACAAATATGACCCAGTGGGTGTTAACAATGCTGTAAGCCTACAGCCCCACCTAAGCAATCATTCAGCTAGTTAGCTTTACCCTACAAAATCTGCAATTTTACAACAATTTTAAATGGTTATGCATGACTAGAAGCCTAAATAATCAGCAAGGGATAATCAGAAATGTCAAGAATCCATTTTCTATGCGTGAAATTATTTAACTACTTGGCCACACAACCTGTTTGACTAGAAATTCCCCTTCACAACTCTCCAATGTACTCATGTGTGAATGTGTCTTTTTTTTGGCCACACAGGTAAATACAAGTCAACAAGCAAGTGATCCTACTATGAAAACATTCTGTATGTTGCATTAAGTTGAAACTATTTCTTTAATCCATGTAAATATGAGGCTTACCTCAAGTACAATTTTGCAGAAAAACCTAATGCATGTGTCCATCAGCACTACCACAACACTACCATAAAGTGCTACTTGGACTTCCCACATACAAACTAATAAAGTTATCCATTAAGGATATCTTGGGCCCATCTGCTAATGTCAGTGCATTTAGGCCTGAGTAGAACTGTTCTCCTTTGTTTGTCGATTACAAAGCCTTTAGGATCAAATGAGACATTTACCCATGTCAGCTAATTAGAGAATGCAATAAAGCATAGACGAAGCAAAGAAATTCTTCAGACTTTGATTCAGGAAATATGCAACAATCTATAAAGGGTGCTGCTGCCTCTCGATAAGTTAAGGCCTGTCAGTATAGATAATTCTCCGTGTGATAAAAGGAGGCAAAATTGCACAACAGGGGTGAGGTGGCAGCTATTGCTGTTGCCACTACACAGCACTCCACATGACCCCACAAGGTTGGTGACTACGTGTGCAAATCCTTGGTAACAGATTACCGACAAAACGGTAGCTACCAGGTCGAGAAGTCGCATTTCAAGATTACTTAATTTACATGATTTGAACACTGGATATGGATATGGCACCGTACGATCATTAGTGTGAGGGTAATATCTTGACGTTGTGACTGCTAACCTAACATCACCAACTAGATAACTATTTGTCGTTAACCTACTCGCGTAGGCTAAAAATGTCTTCTGTTGGCTAAGCAAGCAATGAAACTAACCGGAGGAACCATCTACAATGCACATCTCAAAGTCCAGGCTTAAACTGATAAAAACACCAGCCCGCTAAGACGACTGACAACAAGGCAGGAAATAAAAACAGCTAAGCTGAGCGTCAATAGCACGGCAAACGTCAGTTATGCCAGACTGCTAACTTGCTAACGTCAGCTAGCGAGCAACTTAGCCCACCAGCTAACAGTATTTTGGCGAGCGATTTTCTCAAACAAGTTAGACAACATAGCGTTCAATATCAAATAACAAAACAAAAGGCTATTGATGTGTGTGCTAGACTGTGCTGAGGTTATCGAGATTTGCCCTTAATACACACATCCAGCGCTTAGCTTAATCACTAGGAGAACTGTGTGTGTAACGTAGGCCCGAGCGGAGCGGCTGTCGGACGGAGACCGACCCGACCGAAGGGGGAAATCTCTGCTGCAGCCAGCTGAGCGCAAACGGCCAGCAGACACCCAAAGAGAACATCCAGTGAAGGCAGTTGATATCCCAACCCGAGCAGCCACGGAAGGCCACCAAGGCCGCCGACAAACTGTAAAGCTGTATGTAAGCGTCGTTCCCGTAGTGAATATTAGCCGAGAAAAAAGAAAACACTCTGAAAAACAGCGGCCATTCCGAAGCTGAACAAAAGAGTGCGTTCGTACTCGCCACCGCAAAATGACACTTCAGCTTTACACACGCCGCAACAAGAGGCTGACAAGTGCATTACTTCTTGAGCGCTGCGTTACCGTGCTGTGGGGATAAAACGTCCACTGTTAATGTGATAAAATAACTGTTTTACCTTCAGAGGTGTGACTCCGCCATCCTCGCTGCTTCCTCCTCTTTTCCTACACTGCTGCTCTGCTCCCCTCCCTCCCCGGTCACCAAACTGCGTCATTCACACGCCTAACCAATGTTATCACGAGACTTTGAAATGCAATCAAACATCCGTTGTTTTACATTTATAGACCGTAATCAAAGTGAGATAATAATAATAATAATAATAATAATAATAATAATGAATACTATCAATTGCAGCTGGGAAGTAAACACATAATAATTGCTTGATTGCAAATGGGTCCGAGCATTAAAACCATATACATAAAATAAGAAAAAGAAAAGAAAAATAATTCCCACAAATTTCTAACTTTTGTTAAGTGTAAAGAAGTGCAAATACATTCTGACGAAAACGGGTGAATTGCTTGTTATTTATTTTATTTTTTTAACGTTACGTGTCAGTTCTTCCCATAGACAGTAAGATTCTTCCCAAGTGGCAACCTCCCAAAAGCCAATTCACAAGTGTCAAAACCTGCAGCTCCTCTAGTGGCCACTTGGAGCTGGTTCCAAAATTAAGTCAATCCCCATAGACTCCCATGTTACAATGCCCAGCTTTACAGCATTAAAGAGTATGTGGGGGAAAAAAGAAAAAAGAAAAAAACACATGGTTTTGGCCTCTGTGGGTAGTTTCCCAGTTCGTAACAATTCTAGGCAGTTTTTTTTTATAACCCATCTAGCAATAGCTGTCTGTTAGGCTTCACCTCTGCTAATTCCAGTCACTGAACTGGACCTCTACACCACGTTTGTGCTGTTGGCATCGCTAGAGCATATGGACTGGACAGAAACCAACTTTGAAAAGGGAGCATTTGACTCAACTCACTTTGCTGTTTCATTTAAAAAAAAAAAAAAAGAAGAAGTACATTTATGTTATCACTTAGGTGTGCAGTTGCGCTTGGAGTCACACATCCTATGTCCACAAAATAGCTGTCTATTTTGTAGCTGTCTATAAACTAAGATGCACAATTAAATTAAAGTACTTTTTTTTTTTTAATGGTTAAATGTACATTTAAAACACCACCGCAAGAGGCAGTCCTGTATAATTATAACCTAGAACCTGGGTATCTCCCCAAAGTTTGATTTGCATAGTGGAATTGTAAAAGACACAAAACCCTTACATGCAGCAGTTTTGTAACTTAACAACTTTTATGTTTAGTAATACTGGCATCACATCACCACACCAGGAATGCCAGTGCATTATATTAAATAATAATAATAAAAAGCAAAAGAGTGGGCCAAAATGGACCCTTTGGTTTGCCGGTGCTGGCCCCCGGGCCACATGTTTGACAAACCTGACCTAGATAATATACCTTACTTGAGAGTAGGGCTTTCTAGATATCATATTTTCACTTCAGGTTCATTGTGGTAATAAAAAAGAGATATTACAATATTAGTGCGATATCTATAGAAAATTTGAAAAAAAAAATTGCAATAATGTTCTCAGTCAAATTCATCTATAACTTTGTTTGTTGTCTGTTTGGCAAATTAATTAAGCTCAAGTACAATATATTTTTGTATATCATTGTTGTCAATATACAACTATCATGACACCCCTACTTGTTTGTTATACTACAAAGTAATAATTCTGTCAAGTAAAAGTATTAATTCAAAATTTTATATAAGGATCCAATTGAAACACATATAAAATACTTTGAAATAACCCTTTGTACCTGCTATGGTTTCCCCCAAGAGAGAGCTTAACCTTGTTAAACACAAATATTTTTTATTTAAAAGTGTGAGTGCTGAACACACAATTCCAGGTATTTTCAATTCTCAGAGGGAGGGATCAAGTTTCCAAATCACACTTGATTATTTTAATATTTCTGCTAAATATTTACACATCTTTCATGTCTAGGAGAGTTCAAAAATGCCTCTGCACATGATGAAGAGCCAGGTGGGACCATGTTTTGCTCCATGTCCTCAACTCAGATTTATAATGAGCACAGAAAAACTTACCTCCTTTTCTCAAGGGAATGTGAAAACAGCCATCAAATGTTAAAGTGTAAAAATATGCACATATAAACACAAAAGTTTTCTTTAACGCTTATCCAGCTTGCTTGTTTATTCCCAGCCAAAAGACACAAAAGCCTATCAGACAGAACTCTCCGACTCAACAAGAGGACGGAAGAGTAAATCATATTGACCATATCAAATGGACGAAGTTGAGAATAAATATTTTAAAAGAACACAGAATGCCTAAGAGCCTCATTGCTTTATATTTAAGTAAATGTTGAATTTTGTGTTTTCCTTTACATAAATGGAGACATTTCCATCTTATATTGATGCAATAAAAGTAAAAAGTGGTGTATAAAAATTTACCAGAATGTAGGAAGGGAAGTGTGAGACGCTCAAAATTTCCTGCAGGAATGACCCCATAAAACCTATTTCAGTTACACGTCAAAAGCAAACATTATTAAGATTATTGAGTTTTGGTGTTCCAGATGCTGTCTGTAGGTGTCAGTAAAGCACTGTGCTAATTAAAGAGACAACAGAAGAAGGTCACGTGATTCTTGCGGACGCGTTGGCTTGACAACTGTAATCTTTTTCCTGGTGCTGAAGGTGGGATTAACGAAAAAGACTCCGATTTTATATATGCGCGTGCATGTGACTAGTATTTATCTGTTTATTGCCCTGACAACGGTGACATTGTATCACCGTATATCGTATATCAATCGTATATTGTGAGAAATAATGTCTGCATTTGAGTCAGTTCGCTAAAAGTAAACGCGTCGTTCATTTAGCTGGAGCTGGGCCTGTGTAGCTAGCCCGTGTGGTGTGTTGTTTTTACTGACATTTTCGGACATTTACGAACGTTAAAGTCAAGGCATCAAAACTTTCTATGTAAAAGTGGCCGAAATGGTTCATTAGGTGTAAAATATCCTGAAATAAAACCCTGAAAAATTCTTGACTCGTGGAAACGTGAAAAGTTAACATATTGCAATACCTAGAAATACATCATAGGGGAGCTGCTGTTATTGCAAATATGTACTAACCTGTGCCTAACCGATGACCATTCATCATAAACTACGAAATAGCCGCTATACAACTAACGGGCTGTTTGAATTGTGCCTTTCCTCGTGAGCAGATAGCATTTACTGATACTTAAAACTATTTTGTTTTTTATGAATCTGCGTCCAAACCTTGTAAAATGTAATGAACAAATATGCTTATCTTTCAGCGAGCACTCAGAAGACACCATGCCAGAAGTCAAGTCAATATTCAGAGAAGTTCTGCCTAAACAAGGTTTGTACCTCAGCTATATGGATATCAGTAGTTACCAAAAGGTTGTCTGTGGAGCTCAATAAAACAGGTGACCTTTTCAGAAGTTCAAAAAAAAAAAGCTTGCAGATTTAGTCAAGATATGCTCGTGCTCCCTCCTCAGAGTCTTTCTATAGCTTAAAAAAAATCATTGTGGTCAGTGCTGGACAAAGGTGCATTTCTGTTGTTAAGGGTGTAATGCTGGTCAGTGAGAACAAGCTGTTCAGTGGCTGACCGTCAGATGCGTAAAATGTCAAACAGACTGTTAACTAGTTGACCAGCAATCAAAAATATTGGTGAACTCATCCAGAGTGCTGAAACAGATATAACAAATCTGTAGAGGTAACATTGTCCATATAAAACCCCTTTAAATACTGATTGCCTTGTAGCTCAGTTTGCAGTACTTCAGAAGTTTAATTGTAAAGACAGCATTTCTCAAAGCTAATGTGCTGCAGACTTTTGTGAAAAATAGCACCTGTTCTGCTAAGTATTTTATTATCTTTGCATTTAAGCCAAGATTACTTGTTGAAATTTAATCATTTTTGGGTTGTTTTTTTTTTTTTTTTTCCAATTTTCACATGGCTGT
>VUQI01013487.1:24063-45280 GCA_015106735.1 Paratilapia polleni
ACCACAAGCCGTGTTAACACTCCTCAAACAGAAAGCATACTTTTAGCTGACGTGTGAAAAGGGTACTTTTTGTAACCAGACTTCTGCAAATTAGTTCATTAAATTTCTTTTCCTTCCTTAATTGTTTTATCTTGATTATCTTGTCTTAATAATTGCTGGAAACCAAAATTATACTTGAAATTACAATTTGATTAATTGCACAACCCTAATTTGAACTCATGTCCTTGAGAAAAAAAAAAATGTCAGTATCATAGTTTAAATACACTACAATTTAAAGCCAATTTAAGATTGTTTGCAGCACTATAATAGACACACTACATAAGTTACCATTTGTGAAACAGGTATACAACATTCGTCTCCCAACACTCACCTGAGGGGCCCCAGGTGTGTCCAGGACCAAATCGGGCAACTCTCTGAGCAGTTTGTCAAACGACTTTTCCATGTCACTGTGGGACAGAACAGGCCCACAAAGTTCGGCCAGCAGCCTGGAGGTGAGCTCCCGGTGGCTGGCTTTGGCCTCCAGGGCCAGTGACACAGCCAGTGAGGGCACCTCGCTCCGCATAGGACCCAGGTTCAGCTCTGCAAGCAGCTCCTGGAAATGGAAAGGGACGCTAACTTGTCTTAGGCTTTATGATTGTGTTAATTGTTGTTTATTTTTTGTATAGTGTGTTGATCCCAGTTCCTTTAATGGATTAGCTCACTTTGACAGTCTATTTCCATATTACACTTAACACTTACCGCTACTTCATTTGTGTCTCCATGTTCAAAATACTCTTGCACTATGGGCGTGACTGTCTTCGCAAAGTCCCTCTCATCCAGCGGGGGGACAACAGTCTCATACACACAGTTTTCCTGTTAAGACAGAATCACACTTCAGGTCGCGTTTGTGGGGACATGTATAATTTTTGACATTTGCTGTACAGCATGTTAGGAAGGAACACCTTATGATTTTGAAATTTACAAAGCCTGCACATTGGCTTGTATTAGGTTATAGATGTGGTCATGCCACTCCAAACATTCCACATAATAATAATAATAATAATAATAATAATATTACAGGTGTTTACTGTCAGCACAGCAGTCATTACCTGATCTTCATCATAGTTGGGGTCTCTTTCATCTACCTCCTCCGGTTCATAAACTTCACCAGATCTGCCCCATACACCTTTTCCTCCAGCCCCACCTACAGATAAAGAGCAGCAACAATATTAAACATGATATATGACAACATAGTCTGGTCAGGTGTTTTTTTTGAAGGTTTAATGGACCACACCTTGGCTACCTGAAACTACAATTTCTATTGAGCTCTATTTAATGAATCACATTTCATGGTTCCTATTGAAATAAAGTTCAGCAGCAGCTTTTAAAAGCATTGTGGTATATTAGCATGACATCACTAAAATCAAAGCAGACATAACAAGAGGGCAGGGTAGTGAGGCCTACTAAGCATGATGTCATGTTTAAAAATGATAAGATGTTGCAACAACAAGAAAACAAATCTAGTTTGGTATTTTTTAGCATCTTGTCTGATTAAATCCTAACACAAACTGTAAAATCAGTATCCCACCAGTGATTTGTCATCCTGACCTTCAAGCATCATCTGAGACACCCAGATTGTTGAAATGTGCAGTGTATCTTCCTTATAGGACATGTAGTGACAATTCTCATTGTTTCAGTATCAAGTGTAGGGACAGTTCTGACATCAAGAATGAATTGAGAGTCAATAAGAGTAAGATGCATTTTCAACAAACGTTCATACAGTGTTTTACCCTGACCTAAAATTTACTGCATGTTCTCTGAATCCAAATTCTATTTCTGACTTACTTTGGTCATATAGTACAAATTTACTTCAGGAGGGGGTTGTCTAATGATAAAAAAGAAGAACAATACTCTTGTTTATCTATTAGAACTTAGTCTAAATTTATCATTATCCATGTGTATAATCTGTACCAATTCCAAAGCACTCTTTTTGTAAATCCCAGGACCATACATACTGTGTTATAATCTGTGTGGAGAGGTGTTGCCTTTGTATGTGTTGCAGCCTGTAGTCAATCCACTTGTCTACTCAGGCCTGTAAACATAACACAAAGTGGATTTTTCCACTTAAAATCTGCGATCCTGCATTTTACATGCATCACAGTGATGTTGTACGGGGCTCTGATTGCTAAATGCTGCCTGTGTAGATACACACAGAGAACTGAAGCTGCTAACATGTTGCCCAGACTACATTTGTTGTGTAGACACATCTGCCAGGTCTGAGGTCAGCACCGGCAGATTGCAGACAGTTTAAGAAGCCCAATGCCAAAGCAGCTTGTGAGACATCCCTTAAAACCTCCACTAGTGCCACTCAGTATGTGGCATATGACATGTCACTATATTTAGCTCAGCCCACTTTGGTTGTGAAAACCACCAAGCTTTAGCATTAAACCCCCCCAGCTCACCCCCACCAGATTTTGTGTACACCCACTTCAATTTTTGTCAAACCTGAAATGTATAAAATTTTAATGCAGGACAGCTGAGAGCTCAAACTGCAGGGCTCCAATGGTGTGGCACTTCTGTTACATAACCAGAAAAAATGGGCAGACTCTGTGCCAACAAAAACTAGACATACCCATGGGGAGAGCAAAGTGCCTGAACTGTACTGCAGTCTGCAGGGACGTATACCGTAACCGGACCCTCTGCTTACATCACTGAATGAAGATCTGCAGCGTGAGATGGCTGGAGCGTCAGAAAATGTTGACTCTTGCAAAACTCTGATCTACTTATACATCTGTGGTTTGTCACGATTACCTATGTAATCTATATAAAACAAGGGCCAAAGAGCCTGCAGGTCAAAGGAGCTAAGTTTGCTTTGACAAATAAATTGGATAAGGAATCACAGGAAGCCATTATGCAACATTTACAGGTGAATGACTAATGCTATTATCAGCAGTAATTATCTATAGCTATCACTGTGCCTTTACACACAAGATGGTCTCCCTTCAGCAACACAAAACAGATAACAAATCAAAACAGAGGAAATTAGATGCTCCATAAGCCTTATGAATGTAACTTCCAATTTGATACCACTTTAAACACAGACGCTTGCCGTTTATGCACCTGTTTAGAAGGTAGTAGTCTTAAAGATTAAATATTCATGTCACATCCTGTACATTAATATCAATAACAAAAGCACATTATACAGAAAATTGTGCCAGGATTTTTATTTTTATTTTTTTAAATTTTCCTGTTATTTCTGCACATTTGGTAAACAAAATTTTATGATGCTTGAGAAAAATGAAACCTCCAATTAACAAAACTACCAAAAACAATTATATTACAATGCTCTTTGGGGGGCGCCAAAGATTTCACCACGTGGAAAAGTACTCTGGAAATTTCCAGAAAAGCTTGGCTGAGCAGATGACAAGAAAGAGTACATTTAAGTGAGCCTAAGCCATTTGTTTACTTGTTAATTGGTGGAGGAAAAAAAAACAAAAACAAGAAGAAAAAAAAACAGGTGATGACAACACTAAACAAAAGTGTGTATGTAGCACCTTCCCTCTGAAATCCTGGGATGTGGCTCTTTGATTAACTTCTATAAGCCTGTGGTAATGACCAGTCAAAGGTTAACCTCTGAAAATTGTGTGAAATTGAGACATTTGATCTTTGTGATAACAAGTTACATTATCACTGTACTACCTTCTTCATTTCTAAATACGTTCTTACCTTTCTTTGGGAGGCCTCTGCCCTTCCCCAGCCTCGACTTTCTGTCCAGCAGCTTGCTCTTGGGACTTGTGGGTGCCACTGAGGTTCCCCTACCCACATCCCCATTATCGCTGAGAGAGTCCCCCCTGCCAGAGTCCCTGGAGGAGTTCTTTCTCAGCCTCCGCTTGGCCTTGGCCTTGAGACGTGCCTCATGGATACTGTTGCTAGATGAGGACAGCCAGTTGCCATTGATCTCACTGTTGATATTTTTATTAGCGATAATGAAACCTCCATTGTCTTCCTCCCCAGATACAAAAGACTCGCTCAGGTCCCCAACCTCTGTTGGATTAGAAAAGAAAATTGTGGTGAGTTTATGTTTGATTTGATTGACATTATTTATATAACTTTTAGACTCAGAGCATTTATACTCTCATTGCCCATGAGCAAATACAGTAATCGCAGCAAACGCTGCTTGATGTCATAACATATTTCACTTCTATCTGCACCCAAACACAAAATGTAGTATCAGCTGCCGGGGGGGAGCGCCATCAAACCTGTGCAAGATAACAGGCATTCAACCACTTCCGCATCAAAAAGCCCCACTGCCCCACATCACATCCAGCTGATGTAGCACAATATTTAACAAATGGCTCCGAGTGGCTCACACTTACCCACAGGGTTTGCGTTCAGCCAGGCCTCGCAGTCAGTTGCCATGATTTACAGTAGAAAAGAGGCTTTTGCGGCAGAACAGCGCAAAAACAGAATTTCAAGTGATACCTGCAATATTGAATAACAAACTGTCAAGTTATGTGCGGACGTGCGTTGATAACATGTCCAGACAAGCTGCAGTAACACCACGCCTCCCCCCTCCTCCCCCTGTTCATTCAAAGTCCCACTGTTGATAAACAATGCCCAACGTTACATTAGCCTGAATATTCACTGCTAAGGGATGCAACTGCTTTAAAAAAAAAAAGACAAGAGAAGACAAGACTATCTTAACGCGCGTATCAACGACTACTACTCCCACACAATCCAATATCCGCACTTTTGTAGGCGTTTATGCATCGCTAACTGTTGTCTAGCTGTTATCGAAGCCCGAACGTCAGTTAAAGATAAAATCAAACTGCACAGTCTGCGAGCTCGGTGTCCATCTTTAAATAGAACCATAAAATTACAAAATCCCTATCTATGCTGTCATAAATCAGTACAGAAGAAAAAAAAAAACATTACAAATCCCTGACCGTATGCTGTGTCCAAGCTTCAAACTCTAACACGAACACTGTTGTTTTTGTTTTACTTACCAGCAATGCTGGCACGTAGACCTCTGTTTTCCTTTCCTGATTGGCTGGAGGGAAGGTTTTTTAAACGGAGAGCCAATCAAAATGCCACACGGATGTTCTTCTAGCATGTTCTGTGAGGTCTCTGTAGCTTATTAAGTACTGCCCCCTGTCAATGGTGCCGCGGAGCTGCACTTTCTATTCTTAGAAGTCCTTCATTTATTCACATCAGCTACAACATTCAGGCTTTATAATAATAAATATAAAAGCAGTGTTGATACTATACTATTGATAGCCTAGGTTAAGACATTTAAATTTGGTGTATATTATAATGTAAGATCTATAAGTGGTTCTTTGTAAATTTGCATTATATTCAAATATTATACATTTCAATATTATATAAATGTATTTGATTTGCACCATATTTTTTCTCTAGAATCAATAACAGCTGAAGAATATTCAAATACTAACTCTAAAATATTAACATATTCCATCATTAATCAATAAACCAGCATATATGCATATGTAAGGTATATACCATGACATATTACTACAATCTTAACAAAATAGCTGCCATGTGTCACATATTTTCAATTAAATCAAAAGCATTCATTCTTCCATTCATTCATTTCATTATATTTTATGTTGATTATGACACCATTATGGCTATTATGAGTAACACCAATAACACACGTAAAATTCTAAAACAAATGACTGCCTTTTAAACAAAACTTGTGCCTTAAAAAAGAAAAATGCATCCACCTGCTGCATTTCCTCCAACAACCTCTTCTCTTTTTACTTTATTTTCAACTGTTTATAATGAAAAGTGGACATTAACCCTGTATTGTTAAATGGTATTATAACCCAGAACTCCCAGTAATAGTGAAAACATGCAGTCCATTAAGCAAAATAGGAGACTGCCCTTACCAAAATAATGTGTGTTGAACTGCTTGAATATCAGAATCAGTTAATGTACAGGGTTTGCTCAAAGTAAAGATACAACACAACAGCAAAACTTAAAAGCCATATAGACATGTCTCATGAAGGAAAGTCAATGGTGGCTGAATCATGGGGGAGATGGGGACTTCCACTTTTCAGTTTTAGACCTCTTGATATAAAGGGACAATGCATTACTTCAAAATAAAAGTGTTTTGTATATCAACACCAGTTACATACTATTTTTTATGTGCCTGATATTTAATTGATATTAAAAATATATATTTTTCACCACGCTAGTGTTATGTTTAATTTAATGTAATGTTAATGTAAATTGATGAAGAAACCTGAATGAATGAATGAATGAAAAGTATGCTACATGGCCCTTCTTCCGGATTTAAAGTTGGTATTTTAAATAAATTGCTAAAATTCTGAAAACACTATATATTATATGAATAAACTTTGTTTTATCATTGTAAGTGCCATCTTACAATTAACATTATTATTAGGTCAACCTTAAGGATTTTGTCTTCAAAAGTAATCATTTCCACTGTTTGTGTAGAATGATCCCCATTCTTGCAAACTGTGAGTAATCAGCAGATTAAAATGTACGACAATAAACAAATAAGTAAATTAAAAGGATGGATGGCATCAGCATTTTAAAACTTCCACCGAGTTTTACATTTCTGTTTACAACTACAGATTTATTGTAGCCTTACAGTCTGTGGTTGCAGCGTTTTTTTTGCCTCAACACTTGGTGGAGCTCTTTCACAGCACTATACCTTTCAAAGTTATTACATACAAAAATGCTGTTAAAACAATCTGAATGATTTGACTTTTGTTCAAAAAAGGTAGACAGCTAATTTGAAACATTCACAATGTTTATTCAAGTTTTTCCATCAAAAATCATATGAAAAGTTAGTCAAAGAAAACAAAACTATCACTGAAGTCACAGGATCAGTATTCACAGTATACAAAAACAGAGTGTGGCTTGATAATTCCTCCATAACAAATTGTCGTAACATGAAACACTTCATGTTTAAGTGATAAGTTAAATGCATGGTCCAGTTGAAGGTCTTTCATATTTAAGGCATTACAAATCTTGGCAAATATGACTGGGGTTGTCCTATCAATTACATTCAACATAAAACTTCCAGAAAATAAAGATCTTTTGTATCATTGAAACATTATTAATCCAAAGGATGTACATTTTTCCCTGACAGATACTGAAGTTCACAACTGGGTGTAGGATAAAAGAAAAACAGCAAAAAGCTTCAGATATAAATAAAAATGTAAATTTTATTATCTATACAGTGAAATCTGTTTAACAAGTACAACAAACCTGAGAGTCTGCCTCAGTTTTTGAACTGAGGGAAAAGAAAATACAGTGGCCTTGAGAGCTCATATTGCAATAAAGTACAAGAAGATAAAACACAAGCCAATGAAGAAAACATCGTCATTAATACGACATCTGCACAGCAACAAATGTTGCAAAGTGAAAAAACACTACCAAGTGCTAGAAAAGTTTGCTTTTGTGGTTGTTATTTAGTTGTCTTAAGCACACTGACCTCTCAGGCTCCGTAAGAAAAAAAAATCTTAATACACAACATATTCAAGTAATTTAACAGATGTAAATCTATTAGTTATTTATTTGTTTCAATGATGTGGAGAGAAAATTCAAAACATAAACCGATACTGTAAGATTTTTTTCTAGGGAATTTAACATAATAGTAAATGCATTTTCTTTCCAATAAAATAACTTAATTTTATCTCACACAACCCAGTAAAGTAAAACTGTAAGAAAAATGATAAAATTGAAATTAAATATTAAAACCTCACTATACATTTCACTTCGTGCATGTACAAAACTGAACGTGCCGATTGTCCGTGCCATTCAAGCATTCCTCCCCCACAAACATCAACATCGCTGCATTTATCCACATATTCCATGTATCACATTATCCGTGCTTTAGTTGCACAAACTCCACGAGTACACAAATCTTTCTTCTGATGTTCATTTTGCAGGAGGTGAAAGGTCATGCTATTGTCACTGTGCAGCTGGAGAATCAGTCAGCAAACCTGACAGACTTTCCTCTGCTAGCTGAGACAGGTATTTCTGTAAAAGAAAAAAACATACAATCCAAATCATGTCTAAATATATAAAATACACACTGATTAGCTACAACACTATAACCACTCTGTCATAATGCGCTGTAGAGCCTTTGCAAGGTGCCAAAACAGCTTCTGTCTGATCTCTCAAGGTGTCTCTGCAGTTTCTGATGCCAAGATGCAGCAGATCCTTTAAGACCTGCAAGTTGCTTGCTAGACTTCTCATGGATCACCCTTGTTCTAGCACATCCCCCAACACCCTAACACCTATTCATGCTTTGTTCTTCTTCAGACACCCTGCACAGACAGCACCTCACAAGCTTTGCTGTTCTGGCAAGTGGTCATATTGTTTTGGGTCATCAAAAAATAGCTATGAATGACCTGGCTGCACAAAGGTCTTTTCTAACAGAAGGTAATGTGAGGTTTTTTTTTTTGTTTTTTTTTTTTCCAAAATAGACAAATTAGAACCAAAACTAAGACCTCTATCACAAAGGCTTGTTACTGTAGATCAATCTGGGTAGTGGTTTTTGCATTTGCTTAACAAGCCAAAGGTTGCTGGTTTGATTCGAGCTGGAGACACAAATCCCTTTTGGGGCTGCATCAGGAAGGGCATCTGGTGTAAAACACTGAGATCAATTTATCTCAGTCTTTCCCCACATACTAGAAGTAATTTCACAACTTTACAAAACATTTTAAGACTTAATGTTTTTCATAAAATTTGTAGAGTCACAGGTGGTCCAAATACTTTATGAAGGGACACATTATATTCAGTAAAATCAAAGTAATACATATCCAGATGTAAAATTATAAAAGACCAGCCTCAGTCTGAAAAATTGCAGCACTATAGCTTAAATAATTTATTTTGTATTCTCTTTATAAATATAAACTCCCTCTTTTGTAGATGAGTAAAGTAAAACATGAATCAGTGGTCAAAAATAACAAAACAAACTACTAAATACACACAGAGCTTTGACAGACAGCACAGCTGTTTAAAACTGTTTTTTTTCCTCTCGGAATGCAATGCATCAAATGTGAAGGAATCACGCTCCTCGACCTCGCTTCAGCTGTGCTGCAAAGGACGAGGGAAATGTAAGATGGCTTGGTGCTGACTGCCCAATAACGGGAAACCTAATACAGTCGCAAGTTTACATGCAATGTGTATGTTCGTGTGCATGTTCGTGTGTATGTGTGTGTGCTAGGATATGACAGGAAACTGTATATGTATATAAGATTTCAATTTAAGTTCATGATCTGTTGATTTTCTTAGTTATTTAAATTTTAGTTATCAAATGAAGGCTTATAAATGTCAAAAATGGGTTAAAAAACAAGACACAAAGATAATGTCTTTAGCTTGTTTTGTTTAGCTACAAACACTTAGTCAAAGTATAGTCAAAGTATTTCAGAAACTGGGATCTGTAAACTTTCTCTCAATAAACAACAATGAACAGTTATTTATTACCAAAACTATTTTATGCTACCTGATTATTTAACAACTGTAAATGGACTGGTACTTATATAGCGCTTTTCTACTCAGTTTTGTGTACTCAAAGCGCTTTATACTATACTTTATACAGTACTATGTACTGTTTGCCAAATTACAGTCTATAAAGAACATATTTCTGAGGGCAAAGGTGCTTGTTTTTCATAAAGATACTGGCCAAATAATGTGTTTGTGGGTATTTATGAATGACATGCTCAGTATATAAATTGGTCATACAGTTTATACAATGGGGGTGATGCTAAATTAAAGCAGGAAGGTCATTAACTTTCATCATGGCAATCCTGTTTGGAGAACAAAAAGAGAACAAAGAGATTACTCACCAGCCTGACAACAGGTGGTGTAATCTCAAGAATTGTGCTACCAGACCACTCGACTGTGGACTAACGAAACCCTCAGTAAGGAGTGTGCAGCATACAGACTGACTTTAAACAGACAGACACGTGCATGCCAACACAAATGCACTCATGTCAGATACACGTATCTCCCTTTGACGTGTTGATATAATTAAATTAAGAAAGACCGAATAAAAGAAAGGAGAAGTGTGTCACTGTGCAGTGTACCTGTAGGTTCCTGTAGTGTACAGTGCTGCGGCAGTGAGTGGTCTTTGCAGTTTCCTCACTGGTGTAGAACAGTCCACAGAGTTTACAGTAGAAGCCGGTCCTCGGCACAACAAACTCCACTCCTACGAGACAGTGAAAACGATAATTAGAATTCAGTCTCTGACAAAAGAGGGGGCTCACAAAGGTATTTATTAATGAAACCTTTTTGTCATTCTCATTTGTTAAAATAAGTTTAACTTTTACCCACAACTACACAAAGTCATGCCTCATGCCACCCCTTTTCTATATTCAAATCACAAAATTTAAATATTTTTTAAGATTTTAGAATACAAAAAACAACATATTACAAGTAAATAATAATAATACTAAAATATCTTTACAAACATTTATTGAAGCTCAGTTATCAAGTGTAAATTAATTACTCTACTGGGACTCGCGGGCCTGTGTGGGTGACTGAGACCATCATGCTGCTGGGCTCAGATTACAACTTTTTTTCTCTCTCCTTATGGTGCCCTGATACTTTTGTACTAGGGGAATTTCTTTATAAATGTATTTGTCCTATACTGATTTTAATGATTTCCCTCATCTTCCAGTTGGTACTCCCCCTCACCCTCTGTTCACCACCATTTCTTTCCTTTTCTTGGTGCGCATGTCTTAAAGTTTGCTGTCTTTTCATCCTAATCTATTCTGTCCTTACCTGTGGTCACTGGTTGTCTGTTTTTTTATGTTTTGTATTATCTATAACATATGGTTGCTGATTTTAGGGTACTGGAAGGGGTGCAGTTGAGATCAAAATAAAGGTACTGAATAAAGGGCACCAGAAGAAATGGGGTAGGTGGAGCTTTGCAAGATTTGCAAGATACAATCATGAACCTTTACAGTTGTGTACTTTAATGTGTTATATTTCTGTTGTAAACAACTAAGTCCTAGAATATATGAATCAAAGGGAGTAAGGAACATTACACTGTCACTGCAAAATGTCCTGTATATAGAAAAAACCAACACAACAAAACAACGCAAAACCAAGAAACTATAGTGGCTTCCACACGTGAACTGGTTTAGCCGAGGGAGCACCTGGATAGAGTGTAGGGAGCAGGACACATGATATCTACTCACTTGCTGTGACTCCACCAGACAATTATCTGAGCTATTCTCACATGGGCACAATCAGACATCACACTGACTTTGAATTAGGGAGCTGGCAGGGCAACAGCTGTTTAATGTCTAATCTGACCGACATTTGCCTGCTTACATACACTTCCGTAGGGTAATTTCACAAAGTCACAATTTGATTTACTACTTTGTTAAGTGGAATTGACAGAATGGGAAAGTGTTCACAGGACTCTATGCGGTCCTGTGAAAAACTGAATACACCCCGTAATTCAATAACTTATAGAACTACCATTAGCATCAGTAACTTGAAGCAATCGTTTTCTGTATGACTTTATCAGTCTCTCATATCGTTGTGGAGGAATTCTGGCCCACTCTTCTTTACAGTGTTGCTTCAGTTCATTCAGGTTTGTGGGCATTCATTTAAGTACAGCTCTCTTAACAACAAGCCATACTTGTTCAGTCTCTTTCTAATTGTACTATCATGAACTTTAATGTTTAACATGCTAACTGAGGCCAGTATAGTTTGAGATGTAGCTCTTGGGGTTTTTGCAATTTCTTGGAGCATTGCACGGTCTGACCTTGGGGTGAATTTGCTGAGACTACACTCCTGGGAAGATTGTGGCATTGTGTTAATATACACCTGAATACTCCAGACCAGCAAACTGCCAAAATGTCTGCTTTTATAGAGATGGTCACACTTGCTGATGATCAGTTAATCAAATGCATTGGATTAGCAGCATCTGGCTGCTACTTACCCTCTTAATTCCTATGGAAGCAGTAAGGGTGTACTTAGTTTTTCACAGGACTCGCTGCAGTCCTGTGAAAACTTTATATTTCACATGACTGTGCATGGCTGTCAGCATTTCCATAAAAAAAAAAAAAAAAAAGATCATACTGTGATGGAATTGCATGTTGGCAGTGAGTTCTTGTACCACACCCACTGCTGAACCTGACCTTCATTTCTGTCACAAGTACACACCAATTCCCTATTTTCAGTAACGCGGTTAATTGTATATAACTATAACAACTAAAATGAGATGTGAAGAAAATATTTATTTGGCTGAAATAAAAAGCAATGCTAGACTAATATTAAAACTATCTGTAATGATACTGTGTGCTTCAAAAACTAAAGACTAGATATCTTTAGAATTTAATCTTTGTTGATATGTTAATTTTTTAAAACAGGCATGAGGAGGCTTTGGCACATATAGATTGGAGTGTCTGCGTGACTGAGTCCGAAAACTTCACAACGCCTTGTCTTTGTATTCTAATACCAATTCTGCAACTTATTGAATCTGCTCCTCCCACATCCACATATATTACAGTAAACAACAAACAAAACCCTTAAAGCTAAACTGAAAAGCTGGAAACTAACTGCAACTAAACTGAATTGAAACACACACCAGTTTCATACCACATCAGTTTTTACTGTCACAGCTGGTAAAAATGAACAAAACAGAAACAACCAGAAAACTCTGGTTTTCTGGTTATAATACATCAGTGTTATATTTGTCTCAATCTTGCTACTGATGTACACAGATTTTTCTGGACACAGAAATAGCTGCACAGCTCATGGCACACCGCTTTTGTGTCTGTAGTCTGTGCTGAGGTTTGTTGTTGTTATGCTGCACCAGGGCTTACGTACTGTAAGGCTGAACACTGGCCATGTGCTTGACTGTGTCATTCTAACTCTAATGATAATATAAATACTCGTCCCTCAGGGGTGCATTTCACAACCTGCTCACAGAAATAGGTCAGCAAGTGGCCAAGCAGTTCCAGTCAATTAGAGAGCTAATGCAACAGACTGTCAGTGCCTGTACTAATGGTGTACAAGATAATACTTTATCTTTAGGACTAAGACCACAGGCTCAAGACTCTATCAGCTTTTGTCCATGATAATGATTAAATATAGCCATGATAAGCGGGCTTTAAGCACACTGCTTTGACATACAGTTGTGGTCAGAAGTTTACATAAGTTCATCATGGTAATTTTGGGCTTTTAATGATTTCTTTGAACTGTCCTTTTTCCAGGGTGGAATGATTGTAAAGCATACATCTTTAATGACTTTTAAAAACAAGAATTGGGTGCACTAGCTTGACTTTATTTTTGATTTTCTCTAACCCACACAGGGTCAAATTTATACATACATGTTCAAATATATACATACATTCACTTAAATCTTTTAATAAGTGGTGCTGAAGGTTCAACAATGTCCTTTAACTTGATAAGGCCAAGGCCTATTAACTTCTTGTTAGTGATCATGATTGACTACAACTGGTAGTTTCTTTGTGCCAGCATAAAAAGGATATGTTTGACAGCACTCATTGAATTGACCAATACTCAGAACAATGGGAAAGTCCAAGGAACTGAGTGAAGATCTAAGAAGGAGAATTGTAGATTTACACAAGTTGGGAAGGTCTCTTGGAGCCATTTCTAAACAACTACAGATTCCAAGATCATCATTTCAAACAAATGTATGTAAATACAAGTTATTCGGATGTGTCACCACTTTGCCAAGCTCTGGAAGAAGAGCCAAACTGTCACCCTCAGATGAGAGGAAATTGGTTAGGATGTTCAGGAAAACTGCTGGAAACTGCTGGAACACCATTGTCACTGTCCACAGTGAAGCAAGTTTTACATCATCATGGAATGAGAGGGTGCTGACCAAGAAAGAAGCCACTGCTCCAAAATCAGCACCTTCAAGCTCGATTGAACTTTGAAGCTGCCCACATGGACAAGCCAAATGCCTTCTGGAGAAAGGTTTTATGGTTGGACAAGACAAAGATTACTGTATTTGGCCACAATGACAAGAGGCATGTTTGAAGTAGTAAAAGTGAGGCTTTCAAATCTAAGAACACTGTACCAGCTATCAAGCATGGTAATGGTAGCATTGTGCTTTGGAGCTGTTTTGCTGCCAGTGGTACTGGTACATTGCGCAAAGTGGATAGAATAATGAAGAAGGACTACCTCCAAATTCTTCAACTTCGCCTCAAATCAACAGTCAGATGGTTGAAACTTGGACACAATTGGCTGTCCCAACAGGACAATGATCCCAAACACACATCAAAAGTGGTTTTGGAATGGATAACATTAAGCTTCTGGAATAGGCATTCCAAAGCCCCGACCTCAACCCTATTGAAAATTTGTGAACTATGCTTAAAAGCTGGGTCCATGCCAGGAAACCAACCAATTTAAATGAACTCTACCAGTTCTGCCAAGAAGAGTGGTCAAATATCCAGCCAGAATTATTATTAAAATAATTAGCCTGTATGTACAGTGCCTTGAAAAGGTATTCATACCCCTTGAACTTTTCCACATTTTGTCATGTTACGACCACAAACTTAAATGTATTTTATTGGGATTTTATGTTATGTACCAACACAAAGTAGCACATAACTGTGAAGTGAAAGGATGGTATTCAAAAAGCTTGGGATATGTTTTTGTAACCTAACCCTGCTTTAAACTTCTCCACAACTTTATCCCTGACCTGTCTGGTGTGTTCCTTGGTCTTCATGATGCTGTTTGTTCACTAATGTTCTCTAACAAACCTTTGAGGCCTTCACAGAACAGCTGTATTTATACTGAGATTAAACTACACACAGATGGACTCTATTTACTAATTAGGTGACTTCTTTAGGTTTCTTAGGGGTACCAGAGTAAAGGGGGCTGAATACTAATGCACCGCACACTTTTCAGATTTTTTTATTTGTAAAAAAGTTTGAACACCATGTATCATTTTTCTTCCGCTTCACAATTATGTGTTACAATGTATTGGTCACATAAAATCCCAATAAAATACATTTATGTTTGTGGTTGTAACATGAAAAAATGTGGAAAAGTTCAAGGGGTATGAATACTTTTTCAAGGAACTGTATAATTCTGAGCCTTTGTGGATTAGAGAAAACCCAAAAGAAATTCAAACTTGTGCACCCAATTCTCATTTTTTAAAGTCATTAAAGACATATCCTGTGCAATCTTTCCTGGAAAAAGAACAGTTGAAAGAAATCATTAAAAGCCCAGAATTACCATGATATTCATGCCCATTGTGAGTGTATGTAAACTTCTGACCACAACTGTAAATGAGCCTTTGAACTGGTGTCTAGGAAGGGTCTTAGTTGCCTGACACATGGGGTTTAAGAGTGGGTTCATCCAAATTCCAGTAAAAGTAGCAGTAAGTCCGAAACTAGATAACTGCTCTTTCATGATTTACAGGGGTGATTTGAACTATGTGGTAATGTCAGCATGTGCACAAAAATGCTAAAATATCAATGAGTGCGATGCCTTTTTCATCCCTTCAGCATAGTATGCTAGCATGCTAATATCTGATAAAGGATCTAAATAATTATAATCAAAATTAAATTTCAGTTTATTTTCTTGGAACTGAACAGTCCGCCATTCTCATTATTGTCCAGACTACTGGCCTGGACAAATTTTTTTTCAACCCTTTTACCTAAAGAACATTAAAGGGCAAGCCAAATTTTCAAAGTTTGCATTCAAATACAGTATGTACAAAATATCCCCTATTGTCATCTGGCATGTGGTCTTCTTAATGTTTTGCTAGACAAAGGTACTCTTTATAGCCCATTTGTGGCATCCGGATGTAGCGTGACATCTTGTTTATTTCAAGAGTGTCACCTCTTCCCTAGTACATACCTCCATCACCTTATCAGACAATTTCACTCAGTCCAACAAATGGCCTTGCTGCCTCTGGTTCAGATCCAGCACTGCTTTGAGGTAGACCAAGTTTCTTTTAGAAGTTATGTTTGGTTTTCAAGTGTCCCTTTTGCTTGTGTTGCACCATGTTAGCATTAGCCAATTTCTTACAGCAGATGATATATGATTGCCTTATGGCACACCATTGTGCCACAGCATATTATTTGGAAATTACTGGTCTAGATATTTCATTAAAAGCCATAAAATGTTATGAGGACAAGCTATTGAATCTATCTTCCGGTATAAGTGTCTGTACAAATTTCTATGCAAACCTAAAGAGATATTTTACTTAGAGGCAGGGTATTTGGCCTGTTTGAGGTGCTGGAGGAAAGTAAGTAGATCCCCAGTGTTAGTTGGATTCATTCTTTTGGGACCATGGATGTCTGCACAAATTTTCATGGTCATTTTGTGATAGTTTTTGAAATGATTAAAAAAATATTGAATTTTTAATTAAAGCTTATATTACCCTCCCCACCTTAAATTCCATGGAACAGTATAAAGAAGTGGAGTTAATGTGAATATTTAGCCACTGAAAAAGTTTAGAGCTACTTGTAGGATTTTAATCCATGATTCATGCTCCTGCTTCGCCTGTCTGAAGGGAAATACTACATATGAGCTGAGCCATGATTTCATTACAAAGGATTAAAAAAAGGTGGATGAGGGATAACAAAAGAGTTTCATTAGAGAAGATAAATCACCTCTGGGTATATCATGGTAATCTCTTTTAAATGGGAAAGCATACTCTATTCATTTTAATTCTGTGATTTAATTAATTCTAAAAATCACACAGTTTTTTTTTCTTGTCAAATATAGAAAAAGCATTGATGGATTTGTGGATCTCAACCCAACTGAACACTTACAATAGATTTTGGCCCAACACTAGTATTTAGCAGCAAATGAGGGTCCTTAGGATAGTAGAGTAATAGAGTTCAGTGACTTGGAGAATCTTTGTCAACACCTTACCGAAACACTTCATGTTGCTTGTTCTTTAATCTTGCCTGTTTCTACATGTATTGCATATTTATGCCAATTCTGGTGCTTAGGTATGGGTGGATGCAGGAACACAAATATTCTTCTCCTATGCCATCTGCTTGGGCTGTCTTACTGCATTGGGAAGTTATAATGCCTACAACAATAACTGCTACAGGTAAGAATGTAAATTCTAGCTGATGGATGCTTATCTATATATAAAGTCAACAATAGAAAATAAGTTAAATTAGAGACCATTTTGCAATGGGATCACACCACAATGAGTTCCCGGACCACACCCATCTCTGAAAATATCATACACTAGATAAAGATGCTCCCTATTATTACAAATATATTGCAAATTAAAAAGACTATGAGACAGAGGCTTAAAGTGGCCAATATCCCCATGGCCTTCTGGTGCCCTTTACATTCCAACCATAGCCATCTTCAAATTCAGACTTCCAGCTACACACCTATCGAGTTTCATGACTGTGTTTTAACTCAACTTTCACAAGTGCAACACTATTAAAGTAAAAATCTATCCACAGACAGTCAGACATGCCAAAGTACTTAATTTCCTTTGAGATATTTCCTACTACAACTGATGCCAACAGGGTCAATGTGGCAGTACAATATAGTACACAGTACAATACTGTGCAAAATTCTTGAACCACACCTCATTTCTTTATGTTTTGCTTCCATAGAGCCAGACTTTAATTTTTAAAGTGGTCTTGAACAATAGCTCTTTAGGCTTTCTGAAGGTCTTTCAAAGTTTTTCTTTGGACATTGGCTGCTTTTTCACTCATTTTCAAAAACACACAATTTGTTTCCATTTCTCTAGTTGAATCTACAAAAAATGCCAACGATTACACAGTTTGACAGGCATAAAATAGTATTTGTGCACAAACAAAGTGATTCCCAAAGAGCTATTAGATGAAATCTTGGTATATCTCGGCATTGTGTGTGTGCAGTGCGTCCTTAAAAAAAATTAGGAAACTGGACAAGTGGAGGACAAAAGAAAAAGTGGCAGGCCTAAAAAACTGTCTACAGCAGATGAACAGTGTCTGAAAGTCATGTCCTTAAGAAATAGGAAAAAAAAAAATCCAGCAAAGACCTGACACAGGACCTGAGAGATACATCTGGCCATTCAGTTGATTCATCTACTGTTCACTGAAGCCTCATCAGAAATGGTCTCAGTGGAAGGGTGGCTGTCAAGAAGCCATTCTTAAGGAAGGGAAACAGGGAGAAAAGGCTGAGGTATGCCAAATTACACAACAACTGGACTGAAAATCAGTGGCAACAGCTCTTATGGAGTGATGAATCCAAATCCAAATTTTTGGTTCAAATCGAGAGAGGTACAACAGTGAGTCTACAGTGAGTCATTATCTACAACCATCTGTAAAACACGGTGGAGGCTCTGTCATGGTTTGGGGCTGCATTTCAGCCAGTGGTGTTGGGTATCTTGTCAGAATGGATGGAATTATGAATGCAGAAAATTACCTCAGATTTTGATCCACCATTTATCTGGAAAGCAATGGCTTCATTTTTCAGCATGACAATGATCCCAAACACACTGCCAGTGCAGTAAAAGTATACCTGGATAGAAAAACACAAAATATCAATCATGGATTGGCCTCAACATTATTGAAGCAGTGTGGGATCATCTTGACAGAGATGGGGAACAAAAGGCAGCCAACATCCAAAGAAGAGCTTTGAATGTCCTTCAAGAAGCTCGGAGAACTATTCCTGGAGACTACTTAAAGAAATTACAAGAAAGCTTGTCTAAGAGGCAACAGGCTGTGTTGAAGAATAAAGGTGGTCATACTAAATATTGACTTTCAAGCTTATTAGAATTGTACAAACTCTGTTTTTGCCTCATAAACTATATTTCCATTTATATTTGCATGTTTCAATAAATCGCTACACCTATTTCCCATTTTCCTAGCAAAATATAAAGAAATGAGGAGTGGCTCAAGACTTTTGCACAGTACTGTATATACCATCATGTTGTATTTTATATAGAAGGGTACTCAGAGTGCAATCCATCAAGGCATCTCTTGCACCTTTAAGGAAAGTCTCCTATAGCTACCCCAAAATTACATGGGTTCTACCTTTGCCCATTCTGCACCTCTCCAGAAAGTTCCTTGATTTAAGCCTTGCTGTTTTGTGTCATCCTACTGACAGACAAACAGAAAGACAAACAGCATTGAAATGTACCTCCATCTTGATTTTCTAGCATGGTTAATGTATAAGAAGAAAGTACCATGGGTAAACAGTGAATGTTAAGAATTAATGCCTTGGCACATGATGTATCATTTTAGTATCTCTTTATTACACAACATGTAATAAAGAGTGTGTTGCTTCTAGTGTCAAGTCCAGTAACAACTCTTCTAATAAGTGTGATCTTTTCCTCTTTCTCTCTGTCTTGCTATTCAGGGATTGCATCATGCTGTGTTGTTTGAACAGCGGCACCAGCTTTGTGGCAGGTTTTGCTATCTTCTCTGTGCTGGGCTTTATGGCCTATGAACAAAATGTTCCCATCGAGGCTGTTGCAGAATCTGGTGAGAGAACAACACAATATAATGTAATGTTTCTGAATGTGGATAAGAACTGTAATGAAATCATGTGCTCTATTTTAGGCAGATACTGAAGATTTGAAAAAGCCTGAGTGTCTGTGCTCTCATCCACCATATTGTGCTAAAATGAATAAACATTCCCAGTTATATAACCACACACTCTTTACCTCAGCTCTTAGACCACTGCATTATGATTTATTCAAGTCAGTATGAATGATTTAGTGAATGTGACAGAGCGAGAAATTTAAAATGTTTGTCTTAGAGCACAGCAAGGACAGAGCTTAATGCTTCAGATAATGTATTTCTAAGGGACAGTCATCAAATATGGGTGCTAAATAAAGCAATAGCATGCCAGCTCTTCTTTCCATCCAGTCAACCTTACAGTGGATCAGAAAATCTTCAGATTATTCACCTGCATACTTTGTGTTGTACATTTAATTTAAAATGGATAATGCTGCCATTTTATACAAATTGTTTCAAAAAATCCATAATGACAAATACCTGAAACACATTTTTTGAATTTTTTGCATATAATTTTTCATTTATTTAAGTATTTTGGTCCTCAGTTCTGTGCTTTGTAGAAGCCCCTTTGGCAGCAAAAGTTGCACTGGTTAAGTCTCTCTAAGCTGCCCAGACCGATTTGGACAGTTTATCCCTGTCTTACTGTCAGATTCTCCTCATCTGATTGGAAAGGAAATCTCTATGAACTGCCATCTGCAGGTCTCTCCACAGATATGGGTTTAAATCTTGGCTTTGCCTTGGCCACTCAAGAAGAGTCTGACACTTGTCCTAAATCCACTCTAATTTTAACTTGACTGTCTGGCATCCTGAAATCTTCTCGGCAGAGGACTTCTGAAAGTCTGTCTGAGTTTAAGTCACCTCCCTGGACCTGAATAAGGCTTGGTTGGTTCCAAGCTTATATGTGGTTTGCTGAGTGATCTTCTCTGTGATCTCTGTAATATTATCCCAATGACAAAAAAAAAAAAAAAATCTATCTATCTATCTATCTCTCTATCTATCTATCTATCTATCTATATGTGTGTGTGTGTGTATGTGTGTGTGTATAGGCTGGGAGACCAATAAAGACAAAACTTTTGAAAAACCAGTGCTACAGCTGGCTGCAAGACCAAAATCAGAGTAGTGAATAATTTGTAACAACAACAGGAATCAACTCCAAATATATTTTTGCTGAATATTGAAATTTTTGCTGAATAGTGAAGTGGTGAAACCTAAACTTTGTAGCCCAAGTAGTTGTTATTGCTATTATAACTTTATACTTGTTCTGTTAGATGCATTGTCAGCAGTCCAGTAATTGTGAAACCTGTGAATTTATCTCTTCATTCAGGTCCTGGTCTTGCATTCATTGCGTATCCCAAAGCTGTTACTATGATGCCTCTGTCTCCGCTCTGGGCTTGTCTGTTCTTTATGATGCTTATCTTCCTTGGCCTGGACAGTCAGGTGAGTACAACTGTTGTGAGCATACTGGGAATACTGACAGTTAAGCTTGTGAAGAACTTGAAGACTAGCTGAGACCTATCCCTTGGCAAACCACATATAAAGTTTGTTTCCTCCAATTTGATGTTTGATAGTCCAGACAGAGTCAGGAGGTGGAGGAACCCTGCTAATCCTGTGAGAATGCCATTATGTGGTCTTAAACAAAAATAAATATTTACGGCATCCAGCAGCTTGCACTCATTTGATGCAGTGCGATTTACACTGAAAATGCCAAAAAAAAAAAAAAAAAAAAAAAAAAAAAAACAAAAATAAAAAATTAAATA
>VUQI01013487.1:48920-60576 GCA_015106735.1 Paratilapia polleni
CCACATTATTTAAAATAAAAAAAAAAAAAAAAAAAGCTAAAATTAACACTGAAACTAATAAAATCTTAACAAGCATTAAAAGCTAAATTGAAACAATCAAACACATTCTGGAAACTGACCGAAACTAAACTGGAAACAACTATGCTGAACACTGAACATGAAGCCCAGTGGTCATCTTTACGCCTTTAGTACAAATTCATCAAACAACTGAGTCAGTGTGACATAAATTTGGTCATCAGATGATGAAGGTGAGACTTCATGCAGACGTCCCTGAGACACTACACTACAAATGCATCCTTCTGGCAGACTCCAACTGGACTTGAAAAAAGTCTTGTAGCTGGTGTCCTTCAGAGGGTCTTTTAAAATATTCCCCATAATGGGCTACTAAAGAGCAGAGCATATTTTTAGAGTAAGAATGAAAACCAAAAGCAAAGCAGCTTGCATAGATAATTAATTAAAACAATATTTAGTGGTGATAACAAAGCTGTCAAGGCTGGTTTAATTTTGGGACAAATCCTGATTTTCACACAGAAAATACCAGTGTGGGATGGTTGCAATTTATTTTCTATACGAGTCCTTGCCATCAACCCCCATTAACAATAATCAAGCACTCATTATTCACTTCATACTTGTTGTCCAATTGAGTATGACGATCATGTAGTGGTTTTGACATGAAACTGACAGTTGTCTTGTCCTATCAGGGAGGGATGTACGTCTTCCAGCTGTTTGATGCATATGCTGCCAGCGGGATGTGTTTGCTGTTTGTAGCCATATTTGAGTCCATATGTATCGGCTGGGTGTATGGTAAGATAAGAGTTTTGACCAAAAAGCCTTGAATATCAAAGCAGTGTTTTCAGTTTTTCACTTCCCACTCTTGTTGCTTGAGATTACAGTCGTTTGCCTTTTGTCAGTTGAACAACTGCCACACATTTCAGCACAGAAAACAGGCCACTGCAAAAACCTTGCATAATGCCTTCACCCTCCTTGCTGCAATAATATTTCTTCTCTGCCCTCTGCTGGAGATTGGTCTGAAACACATGCAGCATTCTCTTAATTTTGTACAAATCATTTTACTGACATGTAAAAAAAATTTTATTGGCCCCATAGCAGTGGCTTTTTATACTGTCCTTTTTTGTTAAATTCAAATGTATTGTTCTGTACAGTGTACATGTGATTACAAAATATTATACATTTATATAAAATCCATACACAATATACATGTGTTTTTTCTGGATTTAGATATCAATACATTTATACTGATGTAAGTCTAATTCAAGCTGACAAGTTGACAACAAATACAGGTAAATTATAAGCACAATGAATCAGATATGAAGCAAAACAGACTGATCGTGGCTCTCCTGGTAGAAAGTTTCAGACTAGATTTTATCCACTTCAAAACAGTGGCTTTCTTTAGAGAGCTATAAACTGTCTTAAGAGATCAATCACATCATTATTTTCACGATGCATGCAGAAACTGTCACCGAGTTACGCTTATTTGCTTTTCAGGTAGTGACAGATTCTACCTAAATATTGAGGACATGATTGGCTACAAACCTGTCTTCTTCATCAAATGGTGCTGGATGATCCTGACCCCGGGCATCTGTGCTGTGAGTCCAATGCTGACACAAATTCAAGAGCAGCAGAAACACAAACAACGTGTGATGTTAGAAAAATAAATAAATAAAAAACTGGTGACTCATGCAGAAGATACATATGGATAGATTTGGGGTGCCAAATTGAGTGCAGTATTTATTTATGGAATAAAAGTAGTAGAAAAAAAATCCACATATTAAAAAATAATTTTTGGGTCATCCTGATAATATAAAATAATGAATTAGTATTATGTAGCTGTGCTGAGTAACCCATCACTGCTGACCTTATTATTTCAGTTTTTCATATTCTTAATGAAAACAAAAAACAGTGTTTGACTCATAACATGAAATAATATATTTGCACAGTGATGCACAAGGAATTCAGTACTGCAACTGATATTTATTCATCAAAGAAGCATTTCTCCCTCATGATCTAAACTTGTAAACAAGCTTCTAATAACCTTGTAAATCTACACTTATAAACAGATTATTTTTTTCTGCAGGGAATTTTCTTGTTCTTCTTGATTAAATACAAACCACTGAAGTACAACAATGTTTACATCTACCCTGACTGGGGCTATGGTATTGGCTGGTTCATGGCCATGTCCTCAATGGTCTGCATCCCTCTGGGTATTATCTGGATGATTTGGAAGACTCCTGGCACCTTCTCTGAGGTAAAATATACATATGGTACATGTGCATAGACATATTGAGACAAAACCTACCAGGCTCATATAGAGATAATCTTACAGGAGACACAGATGAAAATCATAAGATATAGAATATATAATACCTTTTTTTTTTATTATTATGGAAATAATAACATATCAAGGTAAGGAGAGATGGGCACACAGAATGTATGATCATCCAGTTCTGAAGTTCTCAAGTCCATCCTTCCACAGAGAGTTTTCTTTATAAATCTAGACAAGGGAACAGAGTGACCTTCTACTATCAACAAGCTGTGAGGCCTTTCATAGAGACAAAACAGACAAACGCAAGACAGTCAGGTTCCTTCTTTTCAGAATAGTGAGACCTCACCAAACTGAAGGGTCATCTCTGTAAATCCTTTACAAATTAATGAACATTATATTAATTAGAATTTTGGAATAGATAAAAAAAATAATTTGAACTTTAGAATAGATAATGAAGATATTTATTAAAGAAAGAAATCATTATGTATGTAGTATGTACTGGCATGGTTTTATATTTACAGTACTACATTTGGACACATTTTTCTCCTTTCTCTGTTTGGCTCCCTGCAGAGAATGAAGAAACTAACCACCCCCAGCTCGGACCTGAAAATGCGAGGGAAGCTTGCTGCCATGAGTCCTTATGCTGCCAATGATGCAAAACTTAAGGTTGATGGGAAAATATCCACCATCTCAGAGAAGGAGACGCATTTTTAACTGACCGCTTGATTGACCAACCAAGCTGCCTGTTGTCGTTATATAAAATGTCCAGCAAACAAAAACAACATTATCAGCCACTACTCAAAACAGGAATGAAACAAATGACTCAGAGTGTTATTTTTGTTTTGTAAAAAAAAAAACATAAGAAAAAAAGGAAAAGCTATCATGTCATTATGTAGTCTGCTTCCGTTTTGCACAAACTTTAAATAACACATTTGGTGTTTTCAGTTAACATTGTGATGAAAGCAGCCGTTTCTTTTTTTTAACCATTAATATTTTAAAATCTGTGTAATGACATTATGTGGTTAAAACCTGTCCTGCTACCTTGTTAATAATGATCACACTAGTGTCTGTGCCTTTAGAACAATACCAATGTGTTGTGTTGTACAAGGCTTACACTGTACATTTATTGGCAAAGTGCTGTGCCACTATATTAGGTACTAGGTACCCAAAATGTGACTTTTTAAGATGTAGCAGTTTGGGGACCATAGTTTTGTGTGTTAAGAAAGGATAGTGCAGCATGTCTTTATACTGAGGCTATAGGGGGGCATTGATTATCCTTCCAAGTAAAACTAAATTGTACATCAAGAATTTTGCCACTGAAATCTCAGATGTTATCTGAAACAGCTGCGACTGTGAGAGCCTTGAGTTTTACTTGTTTACTTGAATTTATTGTTGTTGCAGACCAAGATGAGCAAAAACTCAACTTATTGGATGAAACAGAAAGCCATTATTAGGTTATTGATTATCATGTTAGCACATGTTGAGTCATTTGGGATTTTGCAGATTTCTGTGGTGCCGCTCTTTCTAACTAAATATCGCTGATTGGACGCAAAATCAATAAGCCAGTAAAAATACGCCTGGGGTTTAAACACACAAAAAAAACCCATCAGTTATAGTTTAATTCTCTAGTGTGAGCTACAGATCTGCACAAGGCTACAAATAGATGTGTGTTTGTGTGACTCGCAGGCTGAGTCTAAAAACACACCTCTCTCTCCTCTAGCCGCCCTCCTATAAGTCACGGATATCTGTCATTTCACAGTAATTATGCTGAGCCTAACACAGAGTGACAGATAGATGTGCTTCCAACCCTGCATTTTTTTTTTCTGCTCCGCTTGTAGAGGCCCATCAGATGAGCATTTCAAACCTCATCTGTCTTCTATTCTCATTCTTTTTATTCTTTCCCCTTGTCAGTTTCCTTGTGTTTTCTTGCTTTCCCTCCTTCTCACTCTCTTTTTCTGCTTGTCCTCTTCTTTCATATTTTTTACTTCTTCTACTGCTGCTCTTCATCCCATAGAGTTCTTGAAACTGTGATGCTTTGTGTTTATTCCTACATTTATGCTTCAGCAATGCTCTTGCTGTTGTTGTGATTTTGAAATGTTTCTTCTGACGCAAACCTCGCTAAAAAAGATACCACTTTTTATTTTGCTGTCTGAGCCACTGCAGGTGTGAAAGCACAATCTGACACTGTCATTGATGTAAATGTGTTAGGGGTCAATGAGCTGGTCTCATTGCTCAGATCAATTTCTGTCTATTACAACCTCATCCTGTCAGCACTCAAATGACTACAAGTAATCTTCCTACCCTTCCTTACTTTGTCCAACTCTTTCACTTCCCTTCTTTTCTTTCCCGTGTCCTTGTTTCCTGATGAAAATGCAATCAGAGGAGAGCATCTGAGGGAATTAAAAATTCTCTCACAGTTTTTCAGGAGGAGGCAAAGAAAGCAGGGGAAGAATTAAGGATTTGATGAGCTGAGGAAGTGTGTGATCGAGTAAGTAATGAGGGAAATCAAGGAAGTGTTTAGTGACTGAAGCTCCTCCTGTCTAAGCTGTGACGTCCTTCTAAAGATGTGATTGGTCCCTCTGGTGTGGTTGCGCTATAAAATATTCACCTCCTCACTGATATTTGTGCAAGTTAATAGTTGTGTGCATCAGAAATGATAGCCTGCTGTTTAACACTGATCATGTTAATTGTATATTTTTACATCTATTTCTAAAAAATTGTGGTCTATTTCTTGAGATGAAAGAATTGATGTAATAAAAAGTATATGTCCTCTGTTTTGACTTTTGATATGATCAAAAGATCTTGTTATAGAAATATAATGAAAGGTGTTTTACTGTTCTGTACTGTTCTACAAACATTTTGGTATTCACAGGACACATGAACTGTCTGCTTACTCATTTTTAAGAATAAATATTATGAAGGAAAGAGAAACAAAGACTTTTGTCTTTTTGTAACATAATCTCACAATATAAAGAACTTTTTTTTCTCAGATACTGACATTTTCTAAAAGTCATTCAAATGGATTTCAGTGCCTCTATTTGTGATGAATAGTTTATAGATGAAATGATAGGATCAGATTAAATGACATTTTCTTAAGTCTAAAACAGTGACTGGATCAATGCATGTCCCTCAATCTCCTAGTAGCCTTGTTCCACTTGGTGCTGTGATTGTGTCATTTCATAATTCCCAATATAGCTTCATCCTGCTGAGGTCTAATCATCCACATATTTTTTATGTCATGGTAGAAAAGCACAAATGCAAATAATAGAATCAATGGAGAATTGAGAAAGGAAGATGAGCATTGTGAAAAAACCAAACCTACAAATTACTGGATAAGGTTTATGTACCAGATAAAGATACTTCTTTTGGGGAATTGCAAATACACTATCTTCAATACATACAAATTAGTACAAGTATGTGGACATACAGTGACCTACATACTTCCTGCACCCTTTACATAGTGGGACTAAAAGAACTGATCTCGACCTACAGTTTGACCTTAACTACACACCACCAACTATCATGTTGTCATAATATGCCCTAAGACAGATGTAAAAACACCTGCCAAAGATAAAACCCTTATTTGTGCTACTGTTAAAGCCATTCTTAATGTTTTCAGTAACACCTGTGGTTTTCCTGTTATGACAAGTCAAAATGTTGCCTTTCAAAAACAACCTTAGGTTTGCAGGATGATTAAATATACAGATCTTCATAATATTGGAGGTACACAATTTGCAGATAAGTCATATGTTTTTGCAGCAATATACTTTATGTGCTGAGAAATGTGTAATATTTTTGACATTTATTTAACTTTTTTGTTCTGCGTCTAGCCTGGAAGCATTGTTTCATGTCATTTCTCCTATTCTCTCATTCCTTCTCCTCATTTATATATTTTAGAATCTTTAACAAATAAAGTTAATAGCCAGGAAGAAGAGAGAGAAGAGTAAAGAGTTTAAATGTTAGGAACATTTTTTCCTTCAATCTTACGTTTCTTTAATGTCCTTTTATATCATAATAGTAGACTACAGATTTTATGGAATCATTTACCACTACATCTGTGAGTCTCCTTATGTGTGTGCATGTTGAGTATGCTGTGTGCATGTGTATGGTGCGTATGCATTCATGTGCATACGTCAGGTCACACATCATGATGTCACACATCAAAAATCATCTTTAGTTACTTGTGACATCTTGACTTGATCCAGTAGATGATGTGAACTAAATCATTTTTTTTTTTTTTTTGTCACATCACAACTGCATGAAAAACTTCTGGGAATAATGCTGGAGCTCAAAACGTTTCTGGCGTCTGCATTTATGCAAGCCCATTCAGAGAGCAATGTGAAGTTTTAAATGGCTTCACATTACTTTCGAATGGAAAATTAGTCTCTCTCATGTGTTGTAAAAAATACTCTTTTCTCTTTTTGATAAGCTGTTATCTAAAACCTTGAACTAAAGCAACACTGTTAGGTGACAGACACATACTGTATACATTACTAATAACATACCTCCTAGGCAGAAATGTTTTATTTTAATTCTTCCAGTAATAGCCAAGAAAGAAGACAGGTGATAGATCCATAGTCAGGTTTTCCTGGAAGCTACAGATCAAGAGAAACAGTCTGGTGGAAAGATAAGCAGATTAGGGAAACGTCTAACCTGCCAGATCACTGACACAAGAAATAACAACCAACATGTGGTGCTGAAAGAATTTTGAACTAGCTTTGATTTTTATCTTTATAACTGTATTAATCAATTATTGTCAGAAAAAAAAAACATTGTTCAGAAAAAAAACAAAAAACAAAAAACCAAACAAAAGAAACACCCACTTGGCTAAAGCCAATATATCTGGTGACTGTTATTTAAACAATCACCAGATATGTTTTCTACATTCACCTTTTGGTTTCCACCAATTTGCCATAATCCATCTACAGTCCAGTGAAAAACTAAAACTATGTACACCACATGATTCCGTAGCTTGTACCTTTAGCAGCAATAACTTGAAGTAATTGTTTTATCAGTCTCTCATGTCATTGTGGAGGAATTTTGGCCCACTCTTCTTTATAATGTTGGTTCAGTTCATTTGTTTTTGCGGGCATTTGTTTATCCACAACTCTCTTAAGTTCAAGCCACAATATTTCAATTGGTTTGAGGTCTGGACTTTGACTGGGCCATTGCAGCACCTTCATTCTTTTCTTTTTCACTCATTCTGTTGTAGATTTGCTGCTGTCCTTGGGATCATTGTCCTGTTGCATGACCCAATTGGGCCAAGCTTTAGCTGTCGGACAGATAGCCATACATTTGACTCTAGAATACTTTGGTATAAAGAGGAGTTCATGGTTGACCCAATGACTGCAAGGTGCCCAGGTCCTGTGGCTGCAAAACAAGCCCAAATCATCACCCCCTCCACCACTGTGATAGACAGTTGGTATGAGGTGTTTGTGCTAATATCCTGTGCTTAGATTTTACCAAACGTGGTGCTGTGCATCATAACCCAACATCTCCACTGTCTCGGCTGTCCAAAGGACATTGTTCCAGAAGTCTTGTGGTTTGTTGAGAGGCAACTGTACTGTCATGAACTTTTAACATTTAACATGCTAACGAGATGTAGCTCTTGGGTTTTTTGCAGTTTCTCTGAGCATTGCACAGTCTGACCTTGGGGTGAATTTGCTGGGATATCCACTCCTGGTAAGATTGTGGAACTGTGTTAACACACAAGTGAATGCTCCAGACCAGCAACCTGCCAAAACGTCTTCTATTGTAGAGGCACTCACACTTGCTGATGATCAATTAATCAAGTCCATTTGATTAACAGTACCTGGCTGTTACCCTCTTAATTCCTATGGAAGCAGTAAAGGATGACTTCACAGTCATGTGAAAAAGTTTTCACAGGAGTCCTGTGAAAACTTTTTCACATGACTGTATGCCTGCCTTTGGCAATGGGCAGATAAGTAGATGTGCAGGCCTAAAAATGAAAACAAAAAACAATGGAGTAAAAGAAGATAAATGTAGTCATCTTTAGGATGAAATTATGTACAGTCTTTGCACATTTCACATAATAAGTTGATTCACTGTTAATATAAAAATAATATATTTAGATTTAACATGTAATTGTGTGTGAAGAGCCATACATTGTTGGCCACAACCACTTAGTCTCTGACAGTAGCATGAAGAAAAACAATTATGAAGAGTAATATAGGTGTGAGTAAGCTATAATTAGGCATGCCAATGTAAAGGAGATGAAAGATAAGCAAATGCATCCCATTATACAGAACTAACAGAGATACAAATTTAAGGAAATTATGCAGAAACAGGGTGATGACAAAGCATAAGGTATTACATAGAAGAGTCGGAGAGAAAAGACAAAAGCGGCATTCTTCATTCTTATGGAGAAGGCATAGCAGATTAGTTGACTCACACACAGCTTTCTGGGGCAGTGCTTCAGGACAAAGCTGAGATAGAAACACAATGCACCAAGGCCAAAAGTCAGTCTTGCCCAAAGATCACAGCAACCTAGATTTTTATCCTGATCTTTTGATAGTGAGCAGGAAGGGAAAATAAGTGGGAAAGAGTGCTTTAAAAAATAAAATGCACACACAATTACCCAATTACTCTATCATTCATTACTCTTCAATTTATTGTATTTTTAATTATATCCAATGTTTGTCTTTTGGGAAAAAAAATGATCCACTTGGGTAGATTTACTAAAATATATAAAATTTATTTGTAGTAGTGAAACAATTAAACCTCACATTATTCTATCATATCATGCAATTTCCACCAAGTCTAACCAAAATTCTGCATTGATAGTCTCATACAAATGTTTCTCTGTGTTTTGTTCATGGCTATTACCTCATGTAAATTATATGTTGCTCTGCTGATAAGCACCTAGAGGCAAGATGCAGAATTTATTTATCCAAATAACTGTGATATGGATGATGATGAAGGCAGGGAAAAATGGGGAGAGGCACAGGAATAAAAACAGACAAATAATGGATAAAAAGCAAAGTGATAATAGGGTGGGAGCAGACAAAAAGACAGAGTCCAAAATCAGAGATTAGAAGTTTATATTTATAGCTCATGTACAGTGGTTGATAGTTTAACCAATGTCATTGTCGTTAAGAATAGCCTAAGACATAGCAGTTCATAAAACATCCATTTTACATTTTGCTTATGATTCACAGCCTTAGGTCACCTGCAGGTCATGTTACTGGTTCTCTACTTTAAAAACAACAACAGCAGCAACAACAACAACAACAACAAACTACTTTACACTAAATTTAATCAGTTTTTGTTCCTTTTTGATTCCATTCTGTTGTGACATGAGGCTGGAGTCATTCTTTTACTTTCAGCAGGGGGCAGCAAATTCCAAACTACCACGACTGAAGAAGGTTCTGCACCATGAAAATGAAAGTGAAAATGTGTGTTTTTGTGCTAAAGCATCTGCACTTGACTACATGTTATTATGGACTGTGTATGTGCTTCTGAGCATGTGCAATATATTTTCTGCCCCGAAATACATACATGTGTGCATCTCTGTGTCATTATAGCTAATGTAATGGTTCAGACCCTTTAGGTTTAGGTATATTTCATTCTTGCATGCTTGCTGATGACAACATTCTCTCCCCTGACCAAGCAGATAAAATACTCAAGAGCTCAACAGCACTAAGAGCATGCCTTTGCACATGTATATTTTGAATGTGTGCATGCACACGAAGCATTTTTTGCATGCACCTGAGAAGTGGAATCATGACCTCCCAGGGTTTCATATAGGGTTGAAAGTGAGGGAGACTGAGTGGGCTAGATGGAAAGTGGGTGACCAATAGAGAGATGAGTGAGCTGAAAAGACAAAAAGCGAGAGAAGGAGAGAAGGATCGGGTAGGGAAATAGAGATGGGAGGATCACGAGTGAGAGTAGTTTGGTGTGTAATGAAAAAAGGCAAAACGGGGAAAATGGTTTCTGTACCTGGCCAGTGTTAAGGGTAGAGAGGCTGGACAGGAAACTCTGAGGTCAGAAAGGGTTACATTGTTCATCTTCCTCTGTATTAAAGAGCCATACACTGCTCCAAATACCAGCTGATGACAATATCTGCTTTCCACTGCTGTGGTTTTCAGACATATGGCATATATATGGTAGCTACTGTATTTGGGGAAAGTGAAGTAATTATTTATCATTTCTGAAGAATTTATTCTGTAAATCAGTAAGTAAACACTGCTTGATATTCTCTGTTCTGTATTTTCAAAAAAGACATATAGAAAATAATGAGGTGCCTAATCAAAGAAGGCAGTTCCTTTCTGTATTCAAAGACAAACGTGTAAGTTGGCTATCACAGAAGTACAGATACGCAGACTTCAGTGGCATGTGTGTTGATGTGAATACTTTCTTGGCACTGACAACATAACACTGTCCCAAAAGGACATTTGTTTTATTTAATTGTGTGTTTCATTTTTCAAATTTGAAATGTTTTCCCTTTGGTTTTGAAAATAACTTGATTTAGTTTCAGAGATATATTATTTTTGCCAATCGCATTTTACTTTTAGTTTAATATAAATTTAGCCATATCTACTACAAAAAGGGAATAAAATGTGAAAATTTCACCTGCCAGACAGTCCATTTCACAGAACTGATGACCAAATCATTAAATTAGTCAGTCAATCTATAAATCACTATACATTTAGGCCAGTTCACTAATGAAACAGAACTATGGCATCTTCTGTTGCAGACAACCATGAACACAATTACATGTTCAAACACACTGAAATATACAAAACTTACATGCAGACATGCCATGCCTCTGGAAACATTTAAAATACTCTGAAATAATGAAATGAAACTCATTTACATGTATGAATGAATTTAAATTGTAGATTTAACTGACATGTAGTGCATTTATTTCTTCTGTGAATGATACATTCATTTCTATTCACAGTCAGTGAAAAGTTATTGTACCGCATGCTGAATTTGACCTATATGCCAGCATTATTTCTGTATACCATTATTTGTGTCAGTAGTTAAATGTGTAGCGTGCAGTTAAGAGGATGAAGGGACTGAGAAAGACACACAAGGAGAAATAAGTTACATGGGTAAGGATGTCAAATGAGACCTGCCTTGGCATCTTCTTTGAGTTGTCTGTTCATTGGTCAAAGGAGAAGACGCCTCGAAGCATCTTTCTTTGTCTCTTCAGTGAGCAGCAAATGGAGTGTAGCCTAAAATTTTCAGCATTACCACAATCTATTGTTATCATCACCAGGATCTTTGATGCTATAGTGTTTATTATCCAAAGGGATTATCCATTAGCAAGGTTTTGCAATACCTCATTTCTCGCTTTTTTTTTTTTTTTTTTATTTTTTTTTTTTTTTAAAAAAAAAATTTGCAAAC
>VUQI01013487.1:60596-83096 GCA_015106735.1 Paratilapia polleni
ATTCTATCAACTAAAATGTGGCAAACACACAACAATAATCACCTGCTTTGTCACCATCATTATTATACAGTTTGATACGAATGACTGTGACAAAAGCTGAGCTGTAATCCTACCTGTGTGCAGCTAACATGGATGAACAACTGTGAAATGAGCAAGTGACTGCTGTAAAAGGTCAAACTCTGTGATGTGAGAATAAAAGGAAGGATCTGAGACTCCTCTGAAAAAGCATGACTCGGGGCTAAGCCTCTTTTACGAAGCCTTGTTTTTTTCATGCCTGCTTAAGATCTGCATACAGTAAATTAAATTTTATTGCAGCTGAAAGGTTTTCATAGTCCATCTACAAATTTGCCTTAAATGAGGGGGATGTCCTTGCTATTTTTGTTCCTATTATTTATGTTTTATTTTGTAGAGCACTAAAAAATGCCACACAAAAGCAGCACTATGAGGCATGAGTGTGTGATTACAAATTGTTTGCATTATTCTGTCCATGTATGTATTACAGATTGCATACACATGTGTGTATGTGGCCCAAATCATGTGACTTTACTTAGCAGAATCAATGAGTGGTCTTTGCCCACTGGGTAGGCCCTGGTTTACGTAGTAATAGCTTTTGGCAGCTGTGTAATTTCTGTTTATTTATCCATAACCTTGGAAAATTCTTCTTCTGCAATGCAGGTGTCATTTGTAAGATACACACACACACACACACACACACACACATACACAAGAAACAAGTAAATAGAAACAACACTGTTTAAACACAGTTACACATTTTCTCTCACACACCACACATATAATCCACACATGCATATTCCCCAGTTCACAGGGTATACGTACATACACACAGAGCTAGTAGGTCAACTCATCATTCAGGGACCATCCAGTGACAGTGTTTCCAATTTCACTGTCAAGTGTAATGTGGTTGACTGGGTCACTAGGTAGGTGGGACACCGGCTCTGTGGTACATTAGCAAAGACTCACAGTTGTTACTGTTAGCCCGCTCTAAGTAACTGTAACTAAGAAACCAAATTTATGTCATGAATAAATAAAATGAATAAATAACCTTGTCCTGAGGACCACAGTAATATTTAATGTACAGTATATAGGTGGTAACACTTTGCATTATGGTGCATAAAATGTGAGGAATTACTGAGGAAAGACTGATGAACCAGTCAGGATCCTCCTGGATAGTTACTTTAATAAATAGTATTTTGAGTAGGCAGAAGCTCAGGAGCTGCTGACTGAGTGTAGGCTGCAGCGTGGGTGATCACTAATAGGAAGCACAGTGGTTTGATCCCCAGGGCCACCAGTCCACATGTCTTAGCTTCCTTGGGAAAAATCAACCCCAACATTTGCCTCTGATGTATCACTGGTGGGTGAGTATGTGTTTATCAAAGCACTTTTGTGGTTTAAATGTGCTATAAATGCAACCCATTTACCCGTAAGTCTGAATCTGAAATAGATTTGACTGAGTTATCAGAGATAACAGATACTATTAATGAAATATTACATAATGATTACTTCAAAGGTGCAAGTGAAAAAGGGCAAATGGCCACTTTGTCCATGAGTAGTTTATGATTAATGCTGAACCAGATGCTGAGGAGGAAAAATTATTAACACAGTTGGTATTCATCACTTAGTCATCAGTTACTTTGTGCACCCCAAATAAAGTGATATTGCTTCTCCACACCCTTTATTGTATTCCTTTTAAAGAACCATCATCATTAATGCTATTGCTGTGAATTTTAAAATGCAGCCTGAAATTTCTCCATTTTGAAATTTCATGCAGTTTTACTTAACAATGTCCATGGTATACTACTTTCTTCTTCTGTGCCAATAAATTTTGTGGCAAATATTTTAATTTCTATTCATCAACAATTTAAAAAGATATAAAATATTAATGACCTAATAAATCATGCTTTGGTTTTAGATTAAACTACCTAGAAGTGTGCAAATAATTAAATTTAGCTGCATCTGCAGCCTTTAAGTAGTGTACACATAATGAATGAATATAACTCAGTAATGCAATATACTTTATTTAATTCCTCATAGTATTTTTACTTTAAATGCTTTAATTTTGATGCCAGTACTTTTACTTAAGTAAAGGATTTAAATATTTCTTCCATCACTGTTGAGAATCCAGCTACCTCTGCTAGTCCTTCATTCCCCTTATGACACTTTTCTGTCACAGATCAAAAAATCAATTCTTACTTACTTCTTTTACTACCTTTCAGTGCTTAAGTGGCATCCATGTGGGTGTCAGATGTGATCAATAGTAATAACAGAAAGCAAGAAAGCAATTACACTGACATGAAAAAAAAAAAAAAAATCTGTGTTGCTGTCCTGCACCACACTTATACATACACAATGTCACACCTATATACGTGTAAACTGCATATGCAAAGTCTTATTTGGTACACACAGAAACATGCATATCTAAAAAATCCATGTACCATATTTTCCATTCTGACTCCACTTCTATTATCAATTAAAAGGACTGTCTTAAAAGAGTCTGGGGCTTTCCTTGCATTGCTTTCCTATATCCAACAATATTTAAAGAAATGGATTAAAACCAAAAGTTTTACATTGTACATACATTGTACATACTTAGACTGAGGTAGATGTAAACAAAAGAACAGAAACAAACTTATCACATAATTAGGATTAAGATTTTGGTTAATATTTAACCAACGATTAGTAAACTAATTATGCACTAACACTAATAAACAACAGATGAAGATACAGGTGGGTATTTTTTATGTCTTAACCTTTGAATAACATTACACTAATATCTTACACAATAAGAGACTGTTCCCAATTTATGGTACTGAACTGCATTTAGGTGAAATAATAACTTTATAGTATGTGCGTACATGCATATTTTTCTTTACAACCGTAACATTTTGCAATAACATTTTACATATGACAAATCCCCCTCTCTTAACTCCCTACTCCTCTAATGCTCTTTTTATGGTGCTGCCCCTCCCACCAATCCCCATAAGGAACATAAAGGAGCTCAAGCTGTGTGCATAAAGTCTTCAGCCCCATGTGTTAATGATGCTTTCTACTCATTTTACAATACCTCAGTGAAACTGTAAACTCAGTTCAGTTCAATTTTATCATCCTCTGTGTTGTGAATTAGCTTGTGTGGCTCAGCAGCACATGCAACACAAGTTTGAAATATACAAAGCAAGCAGTAAATCACATGCAACATCAATACTGACACGATCAGTTGTCTGTATCTATTATTCATTTGCATTTATACTGTTGGAATCACATTTTGAAAATCCTTGGAAAAGGATTGCCAGTTTAACACTCACAATAAAACTGCTTGTAAAATTAAGTTGTAGACAACGTAATGACACTGAAGGTGGAATTTATTTCTCAGGTGCAGCATATGTAAAGAAATAGCACAACTTGACCAATGCGGCACAATCACCTGAAAGCCAGAAAGTTCCTGTTTTGAACCTCCCAGTCAGATGGGACTTTTCTGTGAGTTTGCAACCCTAATTGCTACCCTAAGTTGGATGAGAGGTTAAGAAAACAGACCGTACATTGGGGTAGATCCATGGAAAACAACATCAGGAGGAACAGATCAGTGGGAATCTCTGCCCTGGGGTGAATTCTTATCTTTTTTTTGCAATTGTATGTGTTGTTGAATAATTTAGCCACCTCTCAAACTTTATGTTTATATGTTTACTTTATCTAAACACATCTTGACAGCTATAATAGAAAAGCAGGTCGTCAACATGTCATATTAAAAACTAAAAGACAGCAAATGGACAGTTTTGTTGTTTTCATCTATATTTGTTTAACTGGGACAGTATAGGTAACCACTGTTGTGGTATAAAAAGAAATATTGCAGATCTAGTTAGGTCTATCATTTGTTTGACAAAGACAATTTCTATAGTGTTGCCTCTGTATGCCACCACAGTGGATTTTAAATCAAACAATCAATATGTGATTGAAGTGCAGACTTTCAGCTTTAATTCAAGGGGTTTTACAAAAATCTAGCATTAGTTGTTTAGGAATTACACCCATTTTTATACACATTCCCCCATTTTCAGAGGCTCAAAATTAAATGGACGAACTAACATAATTTTAAATTTAGGAATGTTTTAATACTTGGATGAAAATCCTTTGCAATCAGTGACTGCCTGTAGTCTAGAACCCATGGGCATCACCAAGTGCTGTGTTTCCTCAACCTGAGTTGCTCTGTTAGGCCTTTACTGTAGCCACCTTCAGTTGCTGATTGTTTGTGGGTCTTTTTTTGTAGTTTTGTATTTATCAACTGAAAAGCATTCTCTATTGGGTTGAGATTAGGTGACTGACTTGGCCATTGAAGAATATCCCATTCCTTTGTCTTGGGTTGCTTTTGCAGTATGCTTTAGGTACATTTGCACTGTGAATCCGATCAGTTTTCCAGCATTTGGCTGAATCTGAGCAGAGTAAAGCCCTGTACACTTCAGATTTCATCCTGCTACTTCTATTATCAATAAATACTGGCCTGGTTCCATTGGCAGCCATATGTGCCCATGCCATGACATTTCCTCAGGTAATGTGATATGCTGTTTCTCTCCTTCTCCATACTTTTCTCTTCCCACCATTCTGGTACAAGTTAGTCTTGGTTTCATCTGTCCAGAGATTTTATTTTTTTCAGAACTGTGCAGGCTCTTTTAGATGTTTTCTGGCAAAGTCTTTCTTGTTCTTGAGTGTAACCAGTGGTTTGGACCTTGTCTTCTTTGGTCTTTCAGGCCTTTCAGTGTTACTGAGCTGGCCAGCGCATTCATTCTTTTTAAGAATGTACCTGATTGTTGTTTTGGACATTCCTAAAGTTTCTGCTATCTCTGAAAGGTTTATTTTGTTTTTGTTTTTTTTAGTTTAATGGTGGCCTCCCTCCTTTGCACTGACTGAAAATTACAGTGAAAAGGTATAAATTACAAATTCGACAGTTTGAATCAACTTCAGATATTATGTCTGCTTCATTTGTCATGAAATAGCAAGGGAATTTATTACAAAATTTCTGTAAAAACCCCTTGAATTAAATCTGAAAGTCTGCACTTCAATCACATCTTGATTGTTTGAATTAAAATCTATCGTGGTGGTGTACAGAGGCATCACTACAAAAACTGAGTCTTTGTCAAACAAGTTATGGACATAACTGCATATAGAGCATCTAACTGAAGTTAATGTTCAGCTCCTTCTCCTTTGCGACTCCTGAACAGAATATTCACCAGCACATGCGCACATTTGGGTGTTCTGTTAAATTAAACTTTAATGAAATGCCACACTGAAAAAAAAAAGGACATAGATGTGTTGGGTTTGTCATTTGCTGTTTCTTAGAATCATTTAAGCTTTGGGACATTTGTAGAGAACATACCTATCATCTAAAGGATTGACTGGTTGTTGTTTTATTTGGTCAGGTGCTAATGATGGTTAAAGAGAAGAAGAAGAAGAAGAAGAAGAAGAAGAAGAACAATAGAGACAGAGAGAGCTTTGGAGTTTGAGAGCTTGAGAGACAGATATACAGACAGAGAGATGCTATCTGTCTAAAAACACCTCTGGCTATTCTAAAATGAGACTCATCATGGTTGTGACCTCTAGCTCCCATTGTACCATGTTGTAAAGCACAGAGTAATTGAGGTTAACAGTCTAATTTGAACTTTGAAGCATTGTGTGGCTTCTGTTGGAACTTTTATGGCTAAACTGTGAAAATATAAGAAGCTGACACCTTTTGAATATTCTTATCTACTGCTACAGATATATTGTAATGAGACTTGGAGTCATAAATTCCTACCACAGAGAGTGGACATCAGGACAAAAAGTTACAGACAAATATAATAGACTATAAACTGTGATATATTACCAGAAAGTGTTTTGACCATGCCCTCTCTCATGCCCTCAGATAAAATTGTGCTTAGTGTTTATTGTAAATGTCCATACTTTTCAGTGTGTCACATTTTGTAAGCACCATGATGACACAAGTACATATAGAGGAAATGTGTGTACTTGTACAGGAAATGACCAAAACTATAATTGCCATCTCATGGCTGTAAGCCTAACCCAACCCAGTCAAGATGAGTTAATATCCACATCTTCCCACACTTAACGTTTGTCCTTTTGGATATGACATGTCATAATTTTTGTCTTATAACACGTGTGAGAAATCTTGTCATAATTATTTTTGATTTCTTGGATTATGGCCAATAATGTGCTTTATTAGATTCTAGTAACCTTGACCTTTGACTTTTAATGAGCAAACTGCGAATGAGCAAATCACCATTCAGTCTAAGTGAACGTTTGTGCCAGATTTAATGACATTCCCTGCAGGCATTCAAGACATAGTGTGTTCACAGAAATGTGATGGACAGGGGGTCAGAGTGACTTTGACTTTTCACATTTGACCACCAACATGTAGGAAGTCTATACTTAAGTGAAAATTTGTGTCAAATTTGAATAAATTCCCTCAAGGTGTTGCACGTATTGCAGGTATGTCTGGATCAGTGGAGGAAAAAAATATTACAGAATTACCATAGCTGTCATGTATATGGATGGATGGATGGTTAGATGGATGAATGGATGGATGGATGGATAATACAAATTGTTGGTGGTTTTCATGAAGCATAACTACTGGTGCGTCTTTGCCCAAGTTTATAAGGATCTATATTAGCGAATGAGCTCTTTTTTACACCCAGTCTCTTCTTCTATTGTCAGTCTCTCCTATTTTCCTCTCCTTTTTCTCCCCCTCTATTTATCTCGCTTTCCCTCTCTCTTTCTCTCTGTCATCCTATTTTTATCTCTTTTCTCCCTCTATTTATATCTCTCTCTCTCTCCCTCTCTGAGTGAAGTGTGAAATAAAATTAATATCAAGGAGAATGGGTCCCTGAAGCATTTGGTAATCTGATAAGAAACTGGTCTAATTTTAGAGTTTGGGGAAAAATATTGTCTGGTATGTTATAATACATTAAAGTGCTCTTCTATAGACCGTTTGAAATTTCTGTAATACGTTGAAATATTTTTAGCACTTGTTGGAAGAATGGGTACCATTTCTGAATTTGAATGACAGCAGAAGTCTGGTAAATGAAGTTTCATGATAATTATGTCAAACAAATTAGAGACTCCATATATGTATATCCATATACGAGAAACTTGTGAAATAATTATAAGGGGCATTAAGCCTGTCCTATAGGGGATTAAAATGAGGGAACATTAAAAAGAATCTCTCCAGTTTGAAGTGCAGAATCCAAACATTATCAGAAAAAGGGAGGAAAAAGTAGAGCGTGACTGTTTGCATGAGAGAAAAAGAGATCCAATAGCCTGAAGATGGAGTGGCACACACATTTGTGTTCATACACCATTAGTATAGCGAGTTCAGCAGAACTACACTAGAGCATTATCATATTTATAAAATACTCTAAATGTCACACACACACTATGTACCATAGTTTAAACTGGTGAGCGCTTTTCTATGAAAAATTTGTGAAATGCTCCTGATTTTATATCTGCAGGCAACAAAGACTGTAAGAGTAGAAGGAGTTAATAATTCCACACTAGAAAAGCTAATTTTGGTGACTGGCTGCTTCACAAAGATAGGGTACATGTCAAAGGAAGACATGCTGAAATGAAATGTCATTAAAACCATTTTACTTTGCTCATCAAAGGTGGTAAGTTTTTGCTGGAGTCAAATTTCAATTCTGAATTATGTTTCCACCTGTGCAAAAATCAGTTTAACTTCAGTTATGCAACTCAAATAGAAGTGAGCCAAAGGTGCCGCCGGTCTTAGCAGAGTGAACTGAAGTGCGTCTGAAATGTCTGTCTGCCAGGTCGGATGAAGAAGACATGGATGGCAGCTTCAAAGCTAGAGGAACATCTTCTCCTCTAGACCTGTTGAAGTTAATTTTATACTTAATCCATTTCCCTTTCTTTTGCTGCCTCTCTCCCACTTGTCCTCTCTCATTTTTCTCTCCTCTCCTTCCATCCACTTTCCTTTACTGTTTCCTGCATTTCTGTCACCAACTTTCACCCCACCACCCTGTTTTCTTTTTTTCTTCTCAGTTGCTTTTGTGTGTGTGTGTTAGATGGTGAATCACATGGCGCAGTTGTGGTCCATTAGTGGAATGCTGTCACATCAGAACTCATCTATCATCATGAAAATCAGAATAATGAATGTTATTAGTCATTTTAACATTGCATCAGCAATATGGTTTTATTATAAATGAAACAAAACAAAACAGAAAAAAAAACATTGCATGTATTCTTAACTTCTTTAGTTCTCATTTCCAGTGAATTTCACATACATACCAGAAATGGTAAAGAGGTCTTTGAATCTACAAGCAGTAATATAGCACATTAACCAAATTTCTTATGCCTAATGGTGTGTCAACGTGGATAGGCTATTAACATATAATGATGTGCTTTGCAATAACGAGTGGATTATTTGGTTTACTATTCCATGAGTGGCTGCACAGAAATAACATAGTTGGAGAGGAGGCTAATTTGCTTCTAATTCGATGCCCAAGGCAATTTTATCCATTTTGTTCTTGTATGTATGAAGTGCCTCTCCTTTTCTGAGAGTGCAATATGCTGAAAAGCTATAGACTCTGTGGATGCAATGTGCGAACTACAACCTTTTCATTTTTTTTTAGCTTTTCTGCTGTTGTGGGATCATGCATGTTGCTTGCTCATTCAGTCATTCGTATCCTGCCTTGCCGGTGAGCCTGTGGTTTTTGCACACATCCATGTTCACAGTGTAAGAGACTGAAATAAAGTTAAAGGTTGTTGAGCATAAAAAGATGGCACACAGGTATTCTGATGTATATCTGTGTGATTCGATAAAAGAACTATACAAAATTCATCTGAGTTAGAGGCAGCTATTGCTCATGCTCATTTCATTTGTCATTAATTATAAAAATTACACCATTGATTCTTTCACTTTAGGCTGACTGGAAGTATTATTTCACTTTGTTGAATCCTCATTCTTCAGAACAGTTATCTTAATGTGACTTAATTTGATGGCCCTGGGCCTTATGTCAGTACTGGTTGTTGGGTCTACCTTTTGCTTTCTCCTTGTCTGGCCCTTATTCTTTGCTCCTCTCACCTCATAAAGTAAATGACTTCACCTGCTTGGTAGTGTATATCAGATGGTTTCCTCGCCACATGTAATTTTAGGTTAGCACCTAATCAGTTTTATTTGGTTCATCTTCTTTGACTTATTATTAATACATTTTGACTTAGCCTACTTGAAATTTTTCCTTTTGTTTTTACATGTCCTGAATGAGCCATGCATAACAATGCTTACATTTATGGCCTTGAAATATGGATTTATTTATTAGATTCGTGTCAGGCTTGAAGGTTGAACCAGGGGTGCAAAAGTTTGAGAAACTCAATTCAATGAGGGGGCTTATATCTCTCATTCCAGTGCACTATTTGTAAAAGCATTTGTTTTTGTTTGTATGGGGGAAAAAGCACCAAACATGAGGGTTATTGGATGACCAAAGAAAAAAGCAGAGAAAGGTGTATTGGTAATTTAAAAAACGTTTTTTTATTATTAATTTGAGGTAGTAGAGTTCTTATATTAATTGAGTTGCCCCTTGAGGGTATTTCCCATCTGTCATATCTTCAGAGATGCAATAGTACGTAAGAATAGAGAAAGACAAATACTGCTGACCACATCCCTGTGCTACTGTATGTTCAGGGAGTTGAACATCTGGGCACTATTTAGGCAGTTCCTTGTGCTTGTGTTACAAGAACCAGCTTTACTGAGGCGTTATTGTATCAGTTAAGCAAAGAGACCTAGGCATACAGTAACATATACGTTTTTTTGTTGTTGTTTCTTTTCTTTTTAACAATTGCAACAGCAGCAGGTCATCTTCTTCACTGGCCTTTAGATACACTGTACTTTCTGTACTGTTTTCATCTCAAAAGTAAGTCGAATGGAATACAATGCAAATCACAACCCATTGGTAGATTTCACTGGGATTTTATTATCAGTCTCTCTCTCTCTCTCTCTCTCTCTCTCTCTGTGTGTGTGTGTGTGTGTGTGTGTGTGATGATGATGATGCCAGAATTTGACCCTTTAGATACCTACGTACAAGAGCTACGACCAAGGTAGTTTTGAGTACTGTGGCTGGTGTCTATAGGTCTGTCTGGATACTCACAGATTTTGCAAACCAACAGAATTACAACCATGAAAGATGTGGTCACAAAACTTTACAGCTGTGTAATGAATATTAAAAAAAAAACCAAAAGGTTGACTGATTGTTGTGGTCTAATGCTGACCCATGAGTTCAGAGTATTCATGTAGTAATGTATAAGTAAATCTTGATGGGTGTTATGGCTTGCGTGAATCCAATGTAAGATGGTCTTTTATACTGATCTTTTATTGAAACACTGCTCTCTTTAATGTAACTGCTAAAATCTTGGAGTAGATCAACATACCTTAAAAAGGTCAGTTGGAGTACAAACACAAAAGACAAAACGTATCGATTAGACAACTGAAGTAGAAAACAAGTTTACAATACAATTAAAATTGACAGTTTCCATTGTAAACCTTCACAAAACAACAGTAATTACTTTGGTGAACACAGTGTTATCATAACCAGTAGAGGAGATGGCTCAAGTTCCAAAAATCTAATCCAAGAAACCCCATCTTAAAATTTTCCCTTTCGTGGACAGCATCAAATCTTTTAAATAACTTCTACAATTTTCTGAAGAAAAGAGTGTACTTACTAGTCATGTCTTAATTCCAGTAAACATAAAATATTAAAATTAATTATTTGTAACTCTAACACAAAAAGACATGTATCTAACATATATGGCAGACTGAAAAAAAAAATCCCACATTTCCTGCAAAAGGCTTCATCTGCATTTCAGCCCTGCATTTGTAACAATTCTGGCATGAACAATGCTGAAAAAAAGAGAAAAATCGCAGAGGTTTGAACCTGATTGCTCAACCCTGCAGGACAGTAACATTTCTTTAAATATCCATTAGTAGGCTGTGTCTCTTCATCAATATTCATTTCCAGTCACAGTACACATCATGTGACTTACTGAGGCATGAAAATTGATTTCCATTGATTTCCATTTTGTAATTACAATAAAATCCATTCATGGTTAAAGAGACAAGAAATTATTGCTAATTTTGAGTTCCACCAGCAACAATTCACTTTCAGTCAGCATAAATAAAGTATTGAGAAATTGACCCCCTGTCAAATTGAAGAAAATGTGAAATGATTATGGCCTTGTTGCACCATGGTGCTTCACTCAAAATTATATTAACAACATATTATATTGACAACATTACACTGAAGCTTTATGCAGGATAAAGGTGACCCTCCTCCAGGTTTGCTTTTTAATGACAGAAGGAAGAAAAGAAAAATTGTCAAACTTGTGGTTACTGCTAAGGTCAATCCTCTATCTCAAGAAAGTGAAAAGAATCCTGTGATCCGGACCCACACCAGATTTTAATGAGATTTAGTCCTTTGCCTTTTCCTTTTTTTCCCCGCTGACGGACAAAGAGACAAACAAACAGCCACAAAAACATAACCTTCTTGGCAGAGGCAAAAATGGCAAGTGTAGCTGGCTTGAAGCAAGCTTTGTCCCTCACAGCATCTGTGCCATCTTGGCTATTTATATGGCTGACTGTCAGCAAAATGGAGACACTTGCAGGTGCTCCCATCTACACACAGCTTTGTTCATACACATTCACACAACTACATGCTAAAAAGAGTGCTCTTGTGTTTTCAGTAGATGGTCAATGAGAAACTACTGTTTGAGGCTGAAGAACATGACGTGAGCATTGCTTGATCTTACAAAAGTAAACAGATGCTATGAATTGCATGCTCTATAAGTGATGGACTGTAGACCTTGTTGGCATGATACTGCAAGTGGCAGTTCAGACAATTCAGCTACAAACGGTAGTGCTGAAAGCAGCCCAAATAAACATTTGTTTTTTGTACAAAATCATAACATATTCTGACAGAAAAATATCTTTAAAGTATCTGTGAGTGATTGATAATAACCAAAAGGTTAGACAGCTGAAGAAAGAACTATTTTACATTAGTAAACCCCTCTATTTTGAGCTGCTCTGCTTTATGATGCATTGTTTTGGTGATAAAACACATATTTGCATTGTTTTTTTGGTTTTTTGGGAGGGTGGGGGTTTGGAAGTAATTTGTCTAGGAAGAGGTTTTACTAAAGAAAGGATAGAGTAGAGCAGCTCATTTAAAAAGGGTGAGAAATTAAAGTGAACCTTAATTTTGGGGATTGTGTACGTGATTCAAGATTCTAAATTCTTAACAATGAACATGAGTTACCTTAGTCTGTTTGAACTGAACTTTGAGCTTTGCAAATTGTGAACTTGCACACCACTGCACACTTTTCACATTTTAAGTCTACTTATTCATACAGCTGATCTACATAAAACTACACCCCTCCAAAAGTTAATTAGTTTGTTGTGGATTCAGGGACAATCGTGCTTGTGAGAGAAAGTATCTCATTGCAGTGACATGCTGTTGTAGGGCATTACAGGGAAATAGAAATCAGGCTGTAGATAATTAAGCTAATGCAGACTTGATTAGATAGTGCTAACAGACTGTATTTAGTCTCAGCTGTCATCCCCGATGGGTAAATTGAACACACGTTTTAATGTCAAACTCCCTGTATGAAAATAAAACTTTTCCGTCCCTGTGTACAGTATTGGCAGCACCAACTGTCCTCTGATCCTTACTAAATGGCACTGTGTTATTCCTGGACCTGTTACTCCAGGACTAATGATTCAACATCATGCAAACATCTGTATTCATTTAAGGTCTCCATGTTAGCATTCTTTCATTTATTTGACTTTTACAACCTCTTAGCTGGGCTCGCCTTTTTTCTTTCATCTTCATTCTACCTCCATTTTTCTGTTATTTTTTTGTTCCATTCTTTTACCTTCTTTAGTCTCTTCTCCTTGTTTTTATGTCTCATTCTAGCTCTTTATTCCCTCTTCCTCCGTCCCCCACCCTATGCTATGAGTAAAGCACGCCAGTCGGAGCCTGGTAGGCAGAACTGTCAGTACTGTTCATGATAAACTTTCACTGATGCAGACATACAATAGTTAAGCCAGTAGCAGCGCCTAGCTCTTGATAATTTTAAACTAGCTCGTCCCCTTCCAGTCCTTCCTTGTGGTGTCTGTTTCCTTTTGTTCATCATTCTTCCCTCATCTCTTCATAATCTGTTTTGTAATTTGTCCTCTTTTTCATTCCCTCTTCACTGTTCAATTTTACTGCAAATATGTTTCTCCTTTTCCTTTTCGTTTCTCTGTGCTTCCTTTTGAACTACTAAATTTACCTGTCATTCTTTTTTTTTTTTTTTTTATGAAGGAACTCGTCAAATTTTACTTTGTAAGTATTCTCCCGTTATCCTGATTTTTTTTCTGGCTCTCCTAAATTATCCATAACACCTGAGGGTCACTGACTGAGCATGAGATATCTCTCTCTGTATACAATCAATGCCCTTCACAGTAAGATAAATAACAGAAATTGTGTGTGTGTGTGTGAAAAAAAACTTTGTGTCACTCATGCAGGACTGATAATGAAACACTACACAAGAAAGTGACACACAGTAACTCTTATCCTCAATCACATATATTTCTTCACTTGGACAATGAGATATGTCTTGTATTTGTGCTCACACAATAATATGTAATTCAGACTAATATTCATGCAACAGCTATCAGCCCATAAGCATATTCTGCAGGCCTAATCTGTGTTCTTTTGTGGATGTGTGCTGCTGCTCTTTCCACAGGTGCCACACCTTTTCTCCTGTGGAGCCAGTTCACAGCTGACTCCACTCAGCAATCAGCAATGGGTATGAAAGCTGGGGAGATTTGATGAGCTGACCAGCCTCAGTGGACCAGTTTTAGTAGTATGCTGTACTAGTAGTGAGTGGCTGTGTTCTCTTAAGGAAAGTGTTTTTCCTTGCATTTTTCCTTTCATTGGCATTTAGGGTTTTCTGTCATATTTCTGACATTTATTATATGATATTTAAATTTATAATGATGTTGTTGGCAAGTACAGTGAAGAGGCTGTAAAACTCAAAAGGAGCATTCCATTTATTTTTACATGTTAAAATATATTTATTTGTCACTATTAAACCCATAAAAAACAAACAGTTGCAAAATTTGAGAAAGCAATTATTATCACAGTGATCATGAAAAAGACTTTTTTGAGTTACAAGCTGGGTTTGTGAAATTTTAAAGATTAGGCCTTTTAACAAGCAGGGAGCATCTAATAAAAGACTGAGTTGTACCATTGCAGTTGCTTAGGATGTTTGACCTTTAAATAATGAAGTAAGAATATCTCTCAGCCTTTGACTTTGTTTGGATTATGGCTGTTCTGTTTTTTATTCTTTCTTGCACTGATGGGCAATGATGGGCACATGTATGGCATCCACCCCAGTACAACAGTGGGAAATACCACATCTCATGTCTGATGTCCCAACGTAGGCTATTCAGTACTCTGTCATGGTCTCAGGGTTTTGAGTTGCTTTGGAATCTTTGGATTTGTGTTCATCACTAAGTATTGATTTCTATTTGGTTTCTCTGCTGTTCTTGTTCTCTAAGTTTTTATTTGATTAGCTTAACCTGACTGCTGATGTTAGGGTAAGTGAAACCAGATAATGCAAAGATATCCTGGGTATGTTGTTTTTTTGATTTTTTTTTTCCCTTGGCTCCTCGTCTTTATAGTTTAGATTAATGTTTTGGCTTTTTGGACTTGATGATCTTGAAATCATGTTTGTCATATTATTTTTGTTAACTTACTTAGTTTCAGTTTCTTATTAATTCAAGGAGTTGTGTTGTAATATGTCACAATATATTACACTTTATCTGACTGCACCCATTCAAAAGCCTGTAGATTCTTCAGGCAAGGTTAGCTTGGTCCCCATTTGCGTTCTGCTTCAGCGGGTGGCTCATCCGCAAAAACACCCGGTGGAACCTTTTCACTTGTCATTGTCAGTCTACATCACAAGTTAGCCAAACAGACAACCATCCTGAGAGCCATGTCACAACACATCTGCTCCTCAAACTAAATGTCTCTTTAGAAGCTTTGATATGAAGAAATGCCTTTTCTTCAAGACAGCCAAAAGATACATTGACAGAAAGAAGCAGATTTCACTGGCACTGATGGAGGTCTTGGGATTGTCTTTTGGAACTGGTTAAAAAAAAAAAAAAAAAAAGTGGCACAGTGCAACATCTGTTTGCCGTAGGACTATGATTTGTCTTAATGCAAACTGTCATTCTTGGAGAACTTACTTTTTTTTCAGAATTTCAGTCAGTATGAAGATTATTGCTGCTTTATTTGTTTTAAGATGTTACAGCTGGTAATTTGAAGTTTAAGAATTGATGGAATTTGATTTAGGAATAACCTTCAATAAAAATCAGTGTTATGCTCATAAAAACTGCACAACATTCAGCATGATTATGCCGATCTTTTTTTAAATTGATTACTCTATAATTCAATTTTCTCTGTAAACTAAATAAATTCAAGAGCATGCTCCTTAAGAATATGTCTTGTGACTGGCCCAGTTTTTCAAGGTTTAAATTGATTTAATGTATCGATATCTTAAAGACTGAATTATAAAGTAGGGCACAAAGACGGTTTAAAAAAAAAAAAAAACAAGTGTCATGCCAATTACCCTTTATCTGTGTGTGATCTCATCAGATGTCATCAGATATAATTGCCATCAGGCATCCGTCAAGGCACTGACATAAAAATACAAGTGCTAGCTTCAGTTTGATCATTCTCTTTTCTAACATGATTATTTCCTCTTATTTATTAAAAAAAACACAAGTGTTAAGTTAATTTACTTTTTTTTTCCTACTACAGAATGTAAATGGAAATCAAATACTTAAAAGACTTTACAAATTTGTTAGTTTAGCCAAAACATAACTTAGACATATGTCTTTTACCAAAATCAGTATCATTATACATCATTATACCCTGGGATGTAATGTTAATGCTATGAATCTCTACTCATAATAGTATATTTAAAAATTAATAGGTAAATATAGTGGTCCAGCTTTGTCATCACTGTTACTTTAAGATAAAACTGTTAACATGTGAAAATTCTTATTACAGATAAGATGAAGATAAATCACCATGTACAACCACAATTTTCAAAAACATGGGATGCTGGGTGTAAATAAAAACAGACTACTGATTTGCAAATCATGGCATTTAATTTTTATTAACATTTTACACTGAGGTTTGTTTGTTTTTTTAACAATAGCTTGTAAGATTACCTACCCCTTGTACTTTGTGCCACCTTCTAAATGTCTGATACCACTATATATCAGTTACCATAAACACTGCTTTCTAAAATTTCAAGAGCAACACTGACTTTCCATAAACAGTATCCTGGTTATCATAATTAATATACTTTCTTCTATACACAAGGAACTGTCCCTGTAAAAACTGTTCACAATCGTCCTATTTTACAGTAAATATTTTGACTTGTCTCAACTCCGTTACAAATTTGCTCATAATTCACAACTCGTATTCAAGATACGTTTGTTCCTCCACATAAAATAGAGACTCCTTGTGACAACTCGTATGCTAGTAGAAATTGATAAAAGCCTGGTCCATGCTGAAAGATAACTCTGCAGTCATGATTAGAAAAGATAAGCAGTCTTTAACACCGTAGCTCTCTAATTGCCAGGATCAATAGTTGTTCAGATTTCTAGACATGAGCAGGCCTTTGCAAATTCTTTATCTGCATCTGATTACACTATGACAGAAAAACAAAGGCAAGGCGCCAAGTTGCATTGTGTATTCTTCATAATTTGTACCTTGGTGCTCCATCATATATCGTTGTTTTTTTTTTTGTCTTTAGTTAATGCTGTCCTTTCTTTCTTGACCACTTGTTTAGAGTTTAGGGTGGTTTGGCTCTTGATGGATGGTGATTGTACGTTCTGTTTTAACAGACATCCTTACATAGTTATCAGTCATGCATCTGTCTAGAGTCTACTCTGTCTAATTGTCACATATGTTGACAAATTCCAGCTGTAACACTAAAAACAGTCTTTTTGTACTGGAAAAGCTGTGTAAACCACTACAATTCCCTGTCCTAAATACAAAAGTGGTAATCTGAGCAATCACATGAATATCAATCTAGGGCAAAAGAAGCAGCCTTTACTTAAGGGTACAGTAAGTCGCTTTTTGAGGTTATTGAATAGAAAAAAGAATATTGTACTCATAAATATACACTGATTAGTGTGTAATTACATCTTCCCACAAATTCATACATTCTCAAAAACTTAAATTAATTCATTAAAAATACATAGGAGCGGGCGCCGGTTTGTGGAAGCCGCCATGTTGCCCCACCATCTTGAATACAGTGGCCGAGATGGACAATGCCATTCCTCCTAATCGCATTTTATGTACGTGGCTAGAGATCGGACACATACATAGTAAAAGGCGGAGGGTTAAGAGAATTTGCAGTGGAGACATGAATTAATTTATGCCTGCACCTTCAGACTCAAGATATGAAGGATTATACCTATGTTTTATCATCTGAGAAGGGGTCCCCTTCACCAAAGAAGCGAAAACGTGAAGGAAAGGCTCTAACACACGAAACCAGGCATAAACATCCTTATTTATTCCCAATATTGTCGCAATTACTTTTTGTCAGCAGATTAGACATGCAACCCTCCCATCTCCGGACAGCTGACAGCGAGCTGGCTAAAACAACAACAGCTGGTTATAAGCTAACAGTATACCAGGTAACATTAGGCTCGAGTCTCCTAAAACCACATTACCTCTGATAAACAGTTTGATTATATTCTCACATTGTACGAGAGTTTATTCACAAAGTGTCAGAGTCCAACAATGTTAGATCCACTTCAAAGAAAGTTTTACTTGCGCCAGCTAACAGCAGCTAACAGTGGCAAAAACAGCAGCGCTTACCGACAGAAAAGTTCAGGATATCCTCAACAACTCACCTCAGTAACGCTGTCATCAGTCAGAAGTGAATTTCACATACTCATTGAACCGTATCAGATTCCTTTCACATGTACGTGGACGCTTCTCACCCAGCATACTGACAGCTGAGGTAAACAGTGGACTGACAGCTTTCACTCACTACAGATGAAAACATGTTTGTCCTACAGCAGCCACCGTAGCTAGGATTGTGCACTTGAATTGGCAGTGGTAAGAAAACAGAATTCAGTTGACTGCAGTATGCAATCTACTGACATCTAGTGGTGAGATTTTACACACTGTACCTTTAAAAAGAAAAAAAAATCCTTCTAAAACATATTGTTTGAAAGTAGTAAATGAATGCTGAATAACATCCCAGATATCAAATGGCAGTCTTCCTCAGAGGTTCCAGCAACATTTATCAAAATATGTTACCATGCTCAAAAGCTGTTTTAGCTATTCTGTAAAGTTTTATGCAAAACTCATCCTTGAATGTGTTTCTCAAGCTCAAAATAATGGATTTAGTGGTTGCTCATTAATATTTTATTGGGTGGTTTACATCACATAGTCAAAATAACTCAGAGCCTTTTTTAAAGAAAATGTTTAAACTCTTTTTAAAAAATGTCCATATTAATTTGGCCAGAATCACTGTATTGTGACGCATTACTGAGTTTAAATCTTCCAAAACTCTCAGAACCACCTTTGGTATTAAGACAACTAGGAGTCAGCGACAGGGGCTGCCAGTGAGGAGACAGAACTCTTTGATTCAGATCTGATGATACAGGTAAGGTAGCTAGTGCAGACTGTGTGCACCGTTTGCTCCAAGATAGCTTTGGCCAAACACATCAAACTATTACTGTCCAGAGCATGTGGAAAGCAGAACTGCTAGGAAAGCACTCTCCTAATACATTTTCTAAATAAAGCTGCATAACTTTATAACAGTTTTTCCCCTGCTTGACAATAAACACAATCAACTCAAGCAATGGAAAACAGATTAGTACAATGACTCTCTGGAATTTATCACTATTTAGAAACAGACTGCAGTCATTGTAAACAGATCTTCCATTTATATAAGTGCATTTATTTCTGTCAGTTAAATGAAAGGTGAAAGTAGCAGGTGGACAATTAAAAGAAACTGTTTATATCTCTGAATTAAATTTAACAGTTTCTTTGAACCATTCCAACAAATTGAACCCTTGTCTGGACAAAACATTAGACAGCCACCGCAGCAAGTCATACTACTCTGAATTTCCACACTGCTGGCAAACACTTCTATTCATCCGCAAATCTCTCATCTTAAAGGGTTAAACAAGAACTTTTTCATCAGTGCTGAAATCCTGCAGTGGAGGACACTGTTTATTTCTGTTTATCAATTAGGTTCCCTTATGTTAAATGTTTTCTGACAACCTCATTTATGGAGTTTAGCTCACATTTTTTTTTTTTTAACATAATTTTATAGATTTCTTTTTAACCCACATTTTTAACTTTGATCTTGCACCACACAGCATTAATTTTCTACAATGGTTTGCTGATGTATATGAAGCCCACAACTGTATAGCCTTGTCCTGGTCAATGGGTATATACTAACTGGTCACTTTATTAGGTATACCTGTTCAACTGCTCATTAATGCAAATATCTAATCAGCCAATAACATGACAGCTTCTCAATACATTTATGTATGTAGACATGGTCAAGACAACCAGACACCAGATCTCAATCCAATAGAGCACCTTTGGAATGTGGTGGAATGGGAGATCTATTTGCATCATGGATGTGCTGACAAATCTGCAGCAACTGTGTGATGCTATCATGTCAATATGCACCAAAAGCTCTGAGAAATGTTTCCAGCACCTTGTTGAATCCATGTCACAAAGAATTAAGGCAGTTCTGAAGGGAAAAAAAGGGGGTGCTATCAGTAAGTAAGATTTTCAATTTTAGAAGTACTGCTTCTTGTTTATCATTGTATTTAAAATAACAGATCATGTCTTGTAAACTGTCAGCTATTGTGTAAGTATATGGCTACTGTCATACACTTTAGGGAATTATTGAATTTGAGTTTTCCAGTGAAAACTGGAAACAGAGAAGTTTGAAATCCCTCAGTGATGTATTTCATAGGCTTTGCTCTGTGTTAATTTAGTATTATTTTCTTGAGTGGGTGTCCATTATGAGGCCAATGACTGGTGGATTGGCACCAATCAGCTATGTGGCAATCTATTCATTCGTTACCATAGAAACGGTCCGGGTGAATAGGGGATAAGAGGGGGTGCATGGAGAGATTGCTGACACCTGCTCTCCTTCATTTGCTGTCATTGCACACACACACATACTATAAAATTCCTCACAAACATGTGTGCATTATATAACTGCACACACACACACAGTCAGGAAGTATATTGAAAGCCTTGTCGATAGGACTGTATACTTCAAAGCAACATGAAACAGCAGATTTTAATGGATTCTGCAAGTCTTGTTCCTATGAATTCATTGCAGTTTATCAAGCCAAAAAAGTCCCCATATTCTCAGAGCAATGCACAGTGATTTGTTCTTGTATTGATATGTTTAAACAAGATAAGAAAAAATATCTCATCAAATTTAAGGGATAACAAGTTACAGGTGATTAATAGACGGATCAGTTTTTGTGTTTTTATACAAGATCTGGAATAATACCAAATCTACATTTCTTTACAATATGGTAAATTAGAGTTAACATTTATTACAGTTGAACACTTACTGACTGTAAAGTTACTGGTGTCAATTGCAGTGGCAACAGCTGTTAACTTGTGGAGCCTTTGGAAGGAGCTGACAGGTCCACACAGCCCAAGCGGTGTGCAGTTTTATTGTTTGCTGAAGCAAAAATTTAGGTGTGAGATGAGTTTGGTGAGGCTCTAGGGCAAGACTTTTGGTCAGCTTCAAAGAGATTACAAAATCAGTCATAAATCCAGTGTGTCCTGTCCTAGAATGACCCATTATGAACACCCTTATGCATGAACTTGGTAAGTGTTACTGACAAGCTGTCAGTAACACATAGAAGGCTAAGTCACAGAGATAATTAAAAAAAACTCTCTGGAGGCCAGCCTCCAAAGTGAATGAGATTTGCCCCAAGTTCTTCAAGGTTCTGGATGCTGTGGGGCTGTCCTGGTTGACGCACATCAGCAACATTGTGTGGAGGTAGGGGTCAGGGGTAAAAGTGTGATTTGACAGGTGGGAAGTTACGGTGTAATAATTCCTCTTATGTAGTATGAGCTACATGCTGAACTACAGTGACCATAAATTTGTTTATTTATTTATTTATCTGCAGTATGAATACAGGACAGGCATGAGAAGGAAAAAAGGATGTGTCCAGGTGGGACCACGTGCTGACTTAACTGTCTCCATAGCATCAGCTGGAAGAACCGCCAGGCTGCAGCACATGAAAAATGAACTAGCTTGACAGTATTTGGTATTAAAGTGCCTATCAGACTTAATTATTCATTAAATGAAGGTGCTGGACCACTGTTCCAGATCATTCTGGCCCACTTTAACCCCTAGGGGTAGTGCGTCTGGATTGCCAAACTGGAGTGGTAGTCCACCTTTTCAGAAGGGAGACCAGAAAGTGTGTTCAGATTTTGGGGGGATCACACTCCTAATCTCCTAATGTATTTTTCTTGGCTGGTCTTAGAACATTGCACCAACTCTTTAGACTTTTAAGGATAATTGAAGAAGTGTGGGAGTTTGCCCATCCAGTCTACATGTGTTTTCTGGACTTCTGGAAGGCATTCCACCATGTCCCATAGGGTGTCTTGTGGACAATGTGTTACCGGCCTGACACCCCCATTTGGGATTGGGCCTTTTACTTTGGGACACTTAGACCCTGTACAGTGACAGTGAGAACTTTCATTACCAGCAATAAATCAAGGTTGTTCCTGGTGGGTGTTAGACTTTGTAAGGGATGCCCTTCATTACTGATTCTGTTAATAATTTTTATGGACAGAATTTCTGGGTGCACCCAAGCTGCAGAGGGTGTCAGTCCAGTGGTCTCAGGATCATGTCTATGTGTTCTGCAGATGACATGGTGCAAGCGGCAACCTCTGGCTTGTGCTGGAGTGACATGCAGATGTGTGTATAGATAAGAAATAGTACTCCCAAATCTGACACGATGGTTCTTAGCCAAAGAAACTCTGGGTTTTGTTCACCAGATGATTGGCACAGCATCTGCTGGGATGCAGACACTGTACTGGTCCATTGTGTTGAAGATGATCATGAAGGCAACTGTTGTTGGTCAATATACATCCCTACCCTCACCAATGGCTATGAGCTGTGGGTAGTTAGTGAAAAAGTATGTTTGCAGATACAAGGGTAGAAATGAGCTTCCTAGGAAGGGTGCCTGGGTTCACTGCTAGAGATAGGGTGAGTAGTCATTCAGTAAATAATTTCCTGCTCTATTACTGGTCTACCAAGAGCTTTATTAGGATGATGTTGTGCAAATTGTTTTTCCTCACCACATTCCAGATCTTCCTCTAGTGGTTCTCACTAAAGCATACCATGGATGATCAACTTAAATCT
>VUQI01013491.1:4972-18934 GCA_015106735.1 Paratilapia polleni
AAATGTTATATTGATGTTTTTGTACATAGTTGATATGTTGTCATTCTTGAGGTATTTCCGGTCATAGAAAATGTTTTTATATGTTAGTCTCTTACGTTTATTTTTTCTAATCCAGAAAATCATACTAATTAGCTTTTTTGGACTCATGATCAACCAACAGCACTTGGTCTTTTTACTATGTGATGCCCGGGGTAAGGAGTGTTTGGCGTCTTCAGCTTAAGATGTCTGCCCGTCATATCAAGATCAAATAAAATAGCGCTGTAAATACTGCAGCGAGATGCATTCATGAGGAGGCTCTGCCACTGCTCGTCTTTATTTTTCCAGCATGTGTTTGTCTACAGAAAATTGTTATGAATGAGTAAAGTAACTGAGGTTTTTTTCAGTGAGTGTAGCACATTTGAGGGGTTTAGTTTTTCTAAAACTATCATATACATACACTGAAGCCAGTTTGTACAAAGTGGAGCCTATAAAAGGAAGGAATCACATGTAAACATTGCTTCCACGCTTGCTGGCCTGATGTTTCTGGGTGTCTTTACTGGCAGGATTGCCATAGCAACAACAACTTATCATTCACAAGGCAACCTAGCTGAACAAGCTTACTAAATTTGTTCATATATGTATTTTTTCTAATGTGATGTGATTAGCTGAAGCCTGCACCGGTGCTTGGAAGGTACGCATGACCTCACCCCATTCAAAGCAAATGATGAGTGTGAATCCTTGTTACATATATGATCAACCAAATCTGAAAAAAGTTGCCACCTTAACTCATCAGAATTGGCACTTTTTTATGTACAGTAACTTTAGTAGTGTGAAAATCTTGAGTTAGAAGTTTTGGTTTGTTTGTTTTTTAGCATTTTTGAGCCCTCATAACTTCATAAGTACTGGAGTTAGCCACATGAAGTTTTCAGGACTGAAAAACCCATAAAAGCTTTATTAAATACTGCAACCAAATCAATTTACACCCACTCTAAGTGTCACTATTATGGGATATATCATAGTTTGTGTAGCAAAACTGCACCAATTGATGTAGGGGAACAGAAAACAAGCATTGGTATCCTGGATGTTTTATCTGTTTTCTGATCAAAACAAGTTATAACATATGAAAGGTCTCCTTTTTACCTACATTTTGGTACCAGGCTCATATTCTAGCTTTGATTCCTTCTGTTTTGACCCTCCCCTATGTACTTTGAGGGCCTGGAACTTGGAAAATTTTGCATTGCTTCATTAAATATATTTGAGTGAGCTGACCTGGTTGAGCAGGTGACTCATGTACCACAGGCTAGAGTCCATCCTACACTGGCCTGGGTTCGAGTCCACCCTGGGCCATATCATTCCCAATGGCTTGTTGGTCATTCCTCCTCACTTTCTTCTTTTGTGGATAAAAGGTTTCTATATTCTTTCGATATTCTTTTTCCACACAATTACTCTCAAAACTGGTTATTCAGAGTTGTGAAAGTTGCATATCAGAACTGCAGACACATTCAGCTCAGTTCAACTGTACACAACAGTCATCTCAATGTGCTTCAGACTGTAAGGTATGGATGCTGCAAGATGATCAGACAATCAACTGTGAGCAAAGGCAATAATGAGGAGGAAGAACTCCCTTTTAACAGGAAGAGACCTCAAGGAGGGGCAGCCATCTACTATGACTGGTTGAGGGTAAGGAGGCAGACAAGAGAAAAAAAGAGGAGCATAGAGAGACCAGAACAAAAAAAAAAAAGTGAGTAAAGAAGAATGAACGATATGCAGTAGTGGTGTATAAACGCACGGGAAGTGGAGAAGTGCTCAGTGCATCATTGAAGGTGTTCAGCAGTCTGAGTCTATAGAAGCACATACAAAAACTCCCAAACAAATACAACAAAAGCTTTGCAACCTTGAATTAAGTCAACATGTAAGATTCAAAATGCAGCTGAGAAACAGCTTCTCCATCTGAATATCAACCGGCGCACTGTAGGTTTGTACTGAAAGATCTGTCTTTAAATCTTTATTGTTGATCAGAATCTAATCAAAAAACCTTTAATAACACGATCTGCTAAATAATGTAAAACTACTTGTGAGGCAATCACGTGTCTGCTTGTTTACTGTGTTAGACACTGGACTGCAGTACAGGATCAAAATTGATTACTTCCAAAGCACTTCCAAACAGTGCGATGGTGCAATGTCGCCCCCTAGTGTATATCAGCATGTATATGTCAGCAAAGGACCAGGTTTGCTTTCTTTTTAACAATGTAGGTGAGGTTTCATGCACCACTGAAACCATTTGTAACTCCATAACTATGTGGTGCCTCACTGTGACTCTGAATACATCCCTTAAACATCCCTATATCCCTTAAGAGCTTCTAAATGGTAATGAAAAGCAGATTCACATTTATTTTATGTCTCACTTAAATGCTTCTGTGTGTAATGAAGGAGTTATTAGTTGTTGTAATAATTTCCTTCCAATTTGAAGGCAGTACTGATACACAAAATCCAAAGAAGTTTTTCTCATACAACACGTTAGGAGGCTGAATTAGATATCATTCAAAGTTTGTTATTTTAGTGCAGTTTTCCTCTTTGTGTGTCCCTGGATTGTGATGTAATAACAAATGGGAAATTTTGCACTAAAAAGAAAATCTTGAGAAACTTTTATTAATATCTTCTAACAATATATTGGCTGAACTTTTTGCAAATAATGAGTGAAGATTGTGTCCCACCACCTCTTACATTAGAGTTAGTATATGTCGCTTTTGTTTTTCAGAATAAGTATGCACAAGAGAAACAATTAGAGAGTCAGTGATACTCAGACGCCCCAGTGTACTCAAAGTAAAGTGGAAGATGAGAGTGTTAGACATATTTGGAAAGACTAGTTACAATTTCCATACATCCATTTTCTTAATTGCTTATCACATTCAGGGTCATTTCCCTGCTGTCACAGGGTGAGAGGCAGGGTACACCCTGGACAGGTCGCCAGTCATTCAGAGCCAGTAGGTGTGAATCACCAGTTAACCTAACATACATGTTAATTTGGACTGTTAGAGGAAGTCAGAGTACCCGGAGAGAACCCATTCAGGCACAGGGAGAACATATCATTTCTGTGCTGAACTTTTGAAAACTATGCTCCTTACAAATGCCCTACATATTATAATAATTAAGAAAACTAAAATCAACATGGAAATAATAAAAACTAAACTGAAACAAGCAAATCCACTCTGGAAGCTAACTTAAAGTAACCTGAATTGAAAACAAGAACTGAAAACAATAAGAAAATACAAAGCTATACTAACTCTGGTCCAAATCTTCTAGGAGGGTAGAGCGGTGTGCTGGGGCATTCTCTACAGCCCTCATCAGAACCTTCTGGATTCAGAGACTCAGTTTGTGCATAGTGTGGACTGCTCTTGTTTTTTTTTTTTTTCTATTCTTCTGGACCAACAGGGGTCACTAAATATACCATGAAAGCATGAACCTGTTGAAGCACAATTTAGAAATTTAGAGAGTAGACAAAGGTTAGTGACGGGCACTAGCAGCATATGAACAAATTGGAGAAGAAATGCTCAATCCATCGTGCGTGTCCCCAGCAGAATAACTAAGGGGTGGTTCAGGGTCACCTGACCCAGCCTCAACTATAAGCTTCCACAAAAAATAAATAAATAAACCCAACTACAGCAAAGGCTGGGGAAAAGTGTCTGTTTCTCACAGGGAAAATATATCACATTTTGTCCCTATCCCTTACACAGCACACAGCTCTGGTGTCAATATCCAAACCAGTTTCAGATAGTTCACATCACCTGATGATGCATTTCCATACTCCATGAAAATCCAGTTAGTTGCACAATGTCACCTGAGTCAAAGCAACCAAAGTGAAAGAGATAAAAGTCAGTGTTACAGTACAATGATCTGTCTGTTTATGCAAAAACCTGCCAGCTAGTAGTATGGTTATTTTCACATACAACACTGGACATCACACTATTAGGTACACCTGTTCAACTGCTCATTAATGCAAGTATCTAATCAGCCAATCACATGAAATGCATTTAGGCATGTAGACATGGTCACAATGACCTGCTGAAGTTCAAACCGAGCATCAGAAAGGGGAAGAAAGGTGATTTAAGTGACTTTGAACGTGGCATGGTTGTTGATGCCAGACAGGGTGGTCTGAGTATTTCAGAAACTGCTGATCTACTGGGAATTTCCCACACACCCATCTCTAGTGTTTACAGAGAATGGCTCAAAAAAGAGAAAATATCCAGCAAGCAGCAGTTTTCTAGGTGAAAATGCCTTGTTGATGTCAGAGGTCAGGGGAGAATGGCCAGACTGCTTCGAGCTGACAGGAAGGCAACAGTAACTCAAATAACCACTCATTACAACCAAGGTATGCAGAAGAGCATCTCTGAACGCACAACACATCAAACCTTGAACCAGATGGGCTACAGCAGCAGCACATTGGAAAAACGTCACCTGGTCTGATGAGTCTCAATTTCTGCTGCAATACTGAGATCACAGGGTCAGAGTTTGGTGTAAACAACGTGAAAGCATGGATCCATCCTGCCTTGTATCAACAGTTCAGGCTGGTGGTTGTGGTTTACTGGTGTGGGGGATATTTTCTTGGTATTCCCTTAATACCAAGTGAACATCGTTTAAACTCTACAGCCTAACTGAGTATTGTTGCTGATCATGTCAATCCCTCTGTGACCACAGTGTGCCCATCTTCTGATGGCTGCTTCCAGCAGGGTAACACACCAAGTCACAAAGCTCAAATCATCTCAAACTGGTTTCATCTCAAACATCCAATCCAACAGAGCACCTTTGGGATGTGGTGGAATGGGAGATTTGCGTCATGGATGTGCAGCTGACAAATCTGCAGCAATTGTGTGATGCTATCATGTCAGTATGAACCAAAATCTCTGAGGAATGTTTCCAGCACCTTGTTGAATCAATGCCATGAAATATTAAAGCAGTTCTGAAGGCAAAAGGGGGTCCAACCCAGTACTAGCAAGGTGTAACTAATGAAGTGACCACTGAGTGTAGTATAATCTCCATTTGTATTAGTTTACCAAACACACACACACACCCTCAAGACAGTTACATTTACAAACTAAATAAATTAAATTAAATGCTCTCTGACACATGCTACCTGACCTCCTACCTGTTTCACCTTAAGGGACCTACACAAAGGAGAACTTCTTGTTTTTACCAAAATAAAAGCATCTAATTTTCACAGCAGCACCTCTTTACTAACATCTGATGATCAGTGTTTCTCACTGGGAAGGTGAATTATTACAGCACTGCAGTATAACTAATAGAAACATATCCTGGATGCCTGCTGTCTGCATTAATTTGAGGACTTGAGTGTAGAGGCACCTGCTGGATGAAGCTTAGGTATGTATTACTGAACAAGCAGATTCCCACAATGCTTAGAGGAGGAAGGAGGGTTCACCCAGAGGAGGCTGGGATTTGTTTTAAAACACTCCCTTCCTCATCAGCTCCATTTTTTTTTTCTTATTTGTGCACTTGTTCCTCCTGAGACTTCCCCACTGTCTGTCGTTTTCAGTGGAAGTTGTTGACAGATAAAGTTCCCCTGGCTTACCTTTAACTGGAAATAACAGAAAGTCCGTCTCTCGCTTTCTTAGCTTCATTTCAACAGCAGGTAAGATGAAACTGTTGTTGGATTGACTGTTATTGTTAGCATATGAGCAACAAGTGAATAGAACGGCCACAGGTGGTTAACAAAGCATGAAGGGATCGCGTTAGCGTCAGCAAGCTATATTAGCATACTAACTCCATAAACCACAAAGCTGCGCCGTGGCCATGGAAAGTTTTAAGTCGACGTGAGCTGAAAAACGGACTTGACTGGACTGTCTTGACAATTTGGTCGCTAAAATTGGCACAAATTCAGCTCCATATGCCAAGTAGTAGCAAACACAGGAGTTATAAACTTCATATCCAAGTTTGGGATACATATTTAGTCACCTGTCGCCACTCCCTTCTCTCTCGACTGTCATGGCTTTACACCTGTTTGTGTTCCTTTCATTGAGAACAGGTTTAGTCTGACAGTCCCCCCCCCAATAAGAAACTCAATGGATTCAGGTTACTTTTCCCTTGGCATTCCTCACATTCATATTAGAATGTAATTGCAATCTCGTCCGAGTGTTTTCAATTATCATATTGAACAATCCCATCAAATTAAGTCCTTATGTCCTTAAGGAACCAATTAACTTTCTGTCAGTCTTCCGTGTCAAGTGACTGAAAAGCGGAATATGACTCCATAGCCGTTGAAACTGAGAAAAATAGGGTTATTCCAAACGGCGGAGTGATATCAATCTATAACCTCCAACCGATAAAACACGCAAAGATGGAGCGTTATTCCATTGGCGTAGTGATATGTAAACCTCTACCGTTAAACCTGCACTTTCGCCGTTAGGACGTGTAGACCAAAACAAATACAAGTTTGTTTGTTTTTTTTTAAGTACATTTTGTTAAGAAATGTATCAGTGGTTACTGGAAAAATCTTCACAAAAAGCAAGTTTTAACACTGAAGTTCTGTACAAGTTCTGTACCATGCAGAAAGGTATGTTTGAATAGGTCCAGTATCAGTGACTCCAGCTAGTGGAGGCCTAGCAGACACTAATGGACTCCAGCTACCTGTGGGACACCTTTCAATCAAACCGGCCACACACCCCTAACTCCAGTATCAGTAATAAAAATATTCAATATTCACCCAAATGCTGTGGCTGAAGGAAGTTGAAGTCACTTTTAAAATAATGCTAAGCTCTGAGAGAGTAAGGTAGGAAACTAAATTAAGTGCCATATTAAATATAATCTGAAGCACTGAAGTGTATGAACTTTGTGTGAATAGCTCAGAGCTGAAGACGGTTGTGTTTTTGAAAAGTGAAGATCCAAGAATTTGAAGGACTTGAAAGTGTCACTTTGGAGTGAAACTCAAAGTAGATTAGCCTTTATTTAAAAAAAAAACCCAAAAAAAACAAGACTTGAAAGCAGGGAAATAAAAAAAATATGTGGGAATAAACTAAAGTTTTCTCACTATTGTTGCTGCTAGCAAAATACTGCAATTTATTTAGTGCCTTCTCAGCTGCTCTGTCCTACTGCCTCTGACCCAAAGATCTTAGTATGCCATTTTGAAGGATTTGTAAAATCTGGAGGAGAGAGAAGGCTTGCTGGAGGAGCTGTGATCAAGGATGCACATGTGTATCCTGTGTGGAAGTGTTTTTATTGATGTATAGAAGAATAAAAGAGGTGTGACACAGCTGGAATATACAAACCATGGCAGGAGGTAACTTGCAGATAAAGTCCCAGATAAGAGATTGACGCATACAAAACCACAGCCACAGATAAGGTGCAAGCATTTCTACACAGGAGTGAAAATGTCTGAGAATGTAAGATCTGCACAAACTGTTTGATTCATAAAGATAAAAAAAGATTAAAAAGAAGATTTAAAAGACTGTTCATCTGTTTTCAGAATTTACTTTTGTTTCTTTACACTTAAAAAAGGGAAAATATGGAGGTTTTATTTTTCCTCTATTTTTTAGTGTCCTGGTGTGTGACACTAAAAAAAGGAGACACTTGCACATCTTACACAGAATAAACTAAACCTAAGTACCAGTTTGAATCCTGTTTTTATATTCTTTACTTACACGCAGACCATTTAATGCAGCAGGGGTTGCAGATGAAAAAAGCTAAAATTGCTTCACACCCATCTAAATCTCAAAATAATTTAACAGAGTGTGCAACTGTAATCATATGCCAGATCCTCCCTAGACCTGTGATACACATAAGTCTGTTAAAAAGTCTGCATTTATATGGCTCTTTTCCAGTCTTACTGACCAAATCGCTTAAAGCGCACACACATTCATGCGCCGCTTTTCCTCTCACACACTCACACATTGCTGTTTTGACTGCAGCAGCTTTTTTTTTGCTTTCAGCCTGTATTATATATTTAATCTCTTAATATTATAGTTTTATCTTCCTTTGTAAAATATGCCGCTTTGCTGCCAGTACACCTGCCCTTCCTCATCTATGATTGGTCTGACGCTGCAAACACCACTCCCCACTCATAGCTAGATTGAGAAACTCTGGGTTAAGTTATTGAGTTAATAAAAACCTTTTCGTGACCACATCCTGCCTGCAGATTTTAGGGTTAGTGAAGTCCGATAAGGAAAAGATATCTTGGTTATGTTGAACTTGCTTTGTAGTACAGTTTTTATTTCTCTTTGTCTTCATTTGTTTACATTAGTGATTCCGTGGTGTAGTGGTTAACAGATTCGACTTGCAGTTTGAGACCAGGAGGAGACTGAAACCTAGTCTTAGGGGGTCACAAGCTAGTCTACTCCAAGTGCCGGTCCCAAGCCCGAATAAATGGGAGGGTAGAGTCTGTGCCAAATCAAACAGCTGTGGTGACCCCTTGGGCAATAAGGGAGCAGCCTAAAGTAACTCTTGTTGACATTAGTGGTCTTCGTTTTTCACCTAAAGTTAGCTAAGGTTGCTCTCTATTGGTGCTGTAGGTGAGTGTAGGAGAGGCATTGCAGCAAGGTAATCAGCAGCAAGCATAAATGCCACATCTTTTTATTCATTTTTTTAAGAAATGAGTTGTTTTACAATGAAGTAAAGTAAGTTTCTCGGTTTATTAATGAACCAGTGGCTGCCTGAAATAGTGAGAAAATACCTAAAATCATGAGAGGCACTCTATTTTCTAACCAGTGTCATGTTAAAAGGTTTGGACGTGTTGTGGGTTACCTCAGGCTCACACTGCATGACGCAGACACATGCTCTCACTCCTTTCAGATTGAGGACTCGGTAAAGGTCGGATTCACGTCTTCATACTGACAGAAACACATTGGCATGCGATTACGGCACGCTACAGTGGAGTTAAAAACACCCTGTTTCTAGTCAATAAGTAAACCGTGTGTCAAGGCTGGTTGACACATGAGAGAGCAAGCAATGCAGCGTTTCTCTTTTTGATCATCTTTCCTGCAGTAATTATGTGTGAAATGCACATCGTTCAGGCTATTTAGAACCAAAAGCAAATGGATCACTGATCTCTCTGTAGTAGCCAGCTTTTGTGGCCTCATGGGTGGTCTGGTTTGGGTTGTCTTGTCATGACAATCCTGATGTCAGTAAGCAAAACTGAGTAAAACTACTCTTCACACACAACATTCAGCAGTATTTTCCTGTCTCTCCGTCCTCTGCAGGATACTTGGCAGACTTGCCGGTCTTGTTTTTTTCTCCTGCAGGGAATGACCTGTATTTCACGCTACTCCGTTCCCTCTCATGTGGGTGAATCATTTGAGGTGCGGCTTCCGCTTTCAAAAGGGGTTGAACGGTGCAACCACAATATGGATAATAAGCTTAGAAGCAAGTCTTTAAAGAAAGTAACATGATACAAAGGCATGGGAAGCAGTGTTCAAGCAGTGATGTGTGTTTTTGTTGTTACTGTTACTGGTTTTTTTCAAAAATGCTTTAAATGCTTTTTGGCATTTTTTTTTCCCCCCATTAGAAGCTATAGTCATGGTTAAAAAGAAAGTACTCTAGTTCTTACCAGGTCTAAAAAATTAGGTAAATATAACTTCAGATGAATAAGAACATATGATATATTACACTGCATTATTTATTTAACAAAAACGAGGCCAAAATGAAGAAGCAGTGTGTGAAAAACTAAGTATACCCCGTGATTCAGCAGCTTGTAGAACCAACTTTAGCAGCAATAACTTGAAGTAATCATTTTCTGTATGACTTTATCAGTCTCTCACATCATTGTGGAGGAATTTCGGCCCACTCTTCTTTACAGCGTTGTTTCAGTTTACTGAGGTTTGCATGCATTCGTTTATGCACAGCTCTCTTAAAGTCCCACCACAGCATTTCAGTCAGGTTGAGGTCTGGAGTTTGACTGGGCCATTAGAACGTCTTGATTCTTTTCTTTCTCAACCATTGATTCTGTTGTAGATTTGCTGATGTGCTTGGGATCATTGTCCTGTTGCATGACCCAGTTTCAGCCAAACTTTAGCTGTCGGAGAGATGGCCTCACATTTGACTCTAGAATACTTTGGTATACAGAGGAGTTCATGGTCGACTCAATGACTGTGAGGTGCCCAGATCCTGCGGCTGCAAAACAAGCCCAAATCATCACCCCTCCACCACTGTGCTTGACAGTCAGTATAAGGTGTTTGTACTGATATGTTTGGTTTTCTCCAAATGTGGTGCTGTGCATTATAGCCAAACATCTCCACTGTCCAAAGGACATTGTTCCAGAAGTCTTGCAGTTTGTTCAGATGTAATTTTGCAAATCTAAGCCATGCTGCCATGTTCTTTTTAAGGAGTTTCTCCTGGCAACCCTTCCAAACAAGCCATACTTGTTCAGTCTTTTTCTAATTGTACTGTCATGAACTTTAATATTTAACATGCTAACTGAATTTGCTGGGATGTCCACTCCTGCAGGTAGATTGGGGACTGTCTTCAATGTTTTCAACTTGTGAATAATCTTTCAGAGTGTAGAATGATGGACTTCAAATTGTTTGGAAATGGCCTTATAGCCATTGCTTCTTAAAGATCATTGCTGATGTCTTTCCTTCTTGACATTGTGTTAACACACATCTGAATGCTCCAGACCAGCAAACTGCCAACTATAAGCTCTATTAAAAAGGAAAGTTTTAAGCCTAATCTTAAAAGTAGAGAGGGTGTCTGTCTCCTGAATCCAAACTGGGAGCTGGTTCCACAGGAGAGGGGCCTGAAAGCTGAAGGCTCTGCCTCCCATTCTACTTTTAAATACCCTAGGAACCACAAGTAAGCCTGCAGTCTGAGAGCGAAGTGCTCTATTGGGATAGTATAGTACTATGAGGTCTTTAAGATATGATGGAGACTGATTTTTTTTTTTTTAAGACTTTGTATGTGAGGAGAAGGATTTTAAATTCAATTCTGGATTTAACTGGTAGCCAATGAAGAGAAGCTAATATGGGAGAAATATGGTCTCTCTTTCTAGTCCCTGTCAGTACTCTCGCTGCAGCATTCTGGATTAATTGAAGGATTTTCAGGGAACTTTTAGAACAACCTGATAATAATGAATTACAATAGTCCAGCCTAGAAGTAATAAATGCATGAACTAGTTTTTCAGCATCACTCTGAAACAGGATGCCTCTAATTTTAGAGATATTACGCAAATGCAAGAAAGCAGTCCTACATATTTAATCACCATGGAACAGTAATATTTATATTTATTATGTCACTTCGCGCTCCAACCAAAAAAAAAGAAAAGGCTGCTCTGAATAGTGTGCTGCAAATATTATTTTTAGATTTCTTGTTTTACAAAAAAGGGCCAGAAGCTAGCAGTAGAGCTCCTGTGGTTTTATATGAGATTGTGTCATAATTCCTTTAGTCAGTCATGTGTGTCTGACTTTAAACAGCTGCTGCTTTTCCTTCTTAAACTGTGAGTGAAGCTTAGGTAGTAGGAAACAATTAAAATGCAGTTGTTTGCAGCTAAAATTCGACTCATCGCAGACTGACTATTTTCGATGTTTATTCCTGTCATCCTTTTAGACTTAAGCATTTTCTGTCTTGCATTATTCCTCCTCCTGTCAGACCTCCTGCAGGCTTTGCTGCTGATTAAACACATGTAAGTGTTTGTAAAGACCAGTGGGTTGTTCTCATTGACGCTTAAGTTCCCATTAGCATGTGCACACAGCTGGCAGGCCCAGTGTGCTAAAACTGAGACACACAAACTCAGGCAGACTCTGACACAGGAACAGTCGTTTTTTTTTCCTCTTTTGTTTTGTCCACTGGTTAAACAAGGTGTCGTTTCTTTTGTGTTTTTCCATTGTCTCGTGGAAACTGTGAAATGCATAACTCAGAACACATAAAGGCAGAAGTACTAAAAGAAGATGAGTCACTCTGGGTCACAGAAAAAGATATGATTGTTTTTTTAAAATGATTTAAGCGATATGAGGAAAAGCTGAGTTTAAAAGGACGTGTCAATTAATAGTTCTCACACCCCTCCCTGCAGAGATGTGTATCTTAGAGTCAGGAGGAAAATGCTGATTAGATAAGAACTGCATTGAAAGGACTCTTTAAAGAATAAAAGGAAATGTTGATCCATGTTTGTGCAAACAGCTGCTGTACTTGTGTTACTTGAATAAATCTTGCCACTTGTGCAGCTCCCCTTCTCTTGCATGATTTTTAGTCATGTCTGCCTGAAAGCTGGTCTGACTTGAGCTGTATTGTCACAGTTTGCTAAACCTGTTCCCTCAACACGAGGCTAGATTAGCTTTGTAACAGCTTGTTGTTGAGATTCATTCTATCTGTATTCTTGTTTTTCTTTGATAGGGAGCTTATTTGTTTGAGTGCCTGTGAGTCAGCACAGTGGGACAGAGTGATTTCAGTGACAAATAACAACGGTATGTTTAATTTTATTTCCTCTTAAATAATAATCTTCTCATGAAGTTGTTGCTTTAACATGGCGCTAAGCAGTCTTGTCGTGACCTTCAGTGACATTATGTTGTTGTGATATATCAATGTTGTGCATAACTTTGCTGTCAAAATTGGTGTTTTAAAGAAAATTATAATTGAATGTGAGCAGAACTAGCACTTGTAGTTTGCTTTAAGCCCCAGTCACCCAGGCCTAGAGACTGGTTGGCAAAACCAGTTGTTAGGGAAAGATGAGTATTCCCTGACCAGTTATGAGTGCTGGAGGTTGCTGGCTGTTGCTGTGAAATCAGTTGCTAAAGCCCCAGGAGGAGGTTTGTCGCTAGGTGAAATTGGCTGCAAAGAGGTATACGGTGCTGCACCAAAAACCTCCTTGAGTGGTGGTGCAAGTGTGACGCAAACTGCAAATGGAGAAAGTTCGCCTTCAAAATAAAAGTTGTGCCTTACCGCTGAAACAAACACGTTTCAAAAGGAGCAACTTTTGTTTTGCAGATGAACAGTGTTCATTTTCGATGTGCATCACACTTTTCACAGTTTCACTACAGCTCAGAGTGTAGCTGGCGAGTGTTTGCAGACAAGTCAGCGTCTTCCACACACGCTTCAGTCAACCGCAGCAATCTGCTAGAAACCAAAGCAATCACCGAGAGGTTTTTGATGCAGCACCCTGTTTGCAGCTGGTAATAATGAGGACAACTTTGCTGTGGATTCTCGTGGTGTTTGAAAATTCAGACAAATGTGACTCTGCTTTTTTTTAACCACTTGTCCATTTAGTCTCTTAACACAGTGTTCGTCTTTCTGCTCATGTTTCTCAGACTGTTTATTTCTCTGTTTGTTGCTCTCTCTCACACAGCACTGGGGAGAGTGTTTCTCCCCCAGCCCACAATGGCCTTTCAGACAGCTTTCTCAATCCGGGCATGACCCCACAAATACCAAAATCAGCCTGCTTCCTCTTCTTACAGCACAAGCCCTAGGTGTGTATGCCCCCATGTTTTTTTTGTTTTTTTGTTTTTTTTTTAACATCAAACAGGTTGTTTTCCAGTGAAGAAATTCAAACCTAATCACACTTTTTTTTTTCAGGGCCTGACAGATATATGGTCCAAGTTATGGGATGTTTTGTGTTGTTCTAAGTGGTGTCATTCCTCCATGCTTTTCTTGTACTTGGCATCAGATAAATATAGATCAATCAATTTTTGTGCTGACACCAAATTTTAATTTACCTGTTGAGCCTTATTTTATCCTATTAAAACTAGATCCAGTCCGGCACAGATGGATGAGCTCGATGCCCTGAAAGATTGGCTGAAGCTCTCCCATGAGGACTTAACTGATCCCATCAACCTAGACGGTCAGTTGGTCACTGTCAGCGTGACATGGTGCTGCTGACAGCTTCTCATTCCTTTGTCAAAATAGGAAAAGTGTAGTGGAAATTTCCTGTGAAAAGTCCTTATGGCCATGCAGTGATTATAGTTATTCTTGCGTTTAAATATACGTGACATTGTACAAGGAAACCCTGACACTGTTGATCCTCAGGCCTTCATCTGGTGAAACTCATATACTCCTTAA
>VUQI01013494.1:6279-20701 GCA_015106735.1 Paratilapia polleni
CACAAAAAAAAAAAAAAAAAAAAAAAAAAAAAAAAAAAAAAAAAAAACCCAACAAAAAACACTTGACTCATCAGTGGCAGTGGTCAGAATTACAAGACCTATCAGTGTATCTTCCTGTAACCATCCTGTATGACATACCTGCAACAGTGTGAGCAAAGCAGCATCCATCATTTCATTACTGCTTGGCATAAATTTTACATGAGCTCCTGGTGTTTGGCGCCAAATGACAATTCTGTGATTCACTCAAAGCTGACAGATCCTTTTGTATTTAATTGTCCCCAATCAGTTACATGGAACTGATATGGTTATGCATTCACAGCTGGCAGGGTAAGACCGTGTTTTTGCTCAGTGAAGCACAAAGACAGTCATTAAAAAGTGATTTTTAGTGGTATTTTAATTGGGGCGATGAAGTATGGTGGTAAGAATTTTAAATTAATTCAGTGTCTGTTTAAAGAAGGTTTTACTCACTGCACAAGGAGCAATGAACATTGTAAAGACAAGTTTAAAGCCATGCCAGCTGTTCTGGGATTCTGTACTTTGATCTAAAAATAATGTTAGTATGCTAATGTGTTCACAGTGACAAAGCAAGCCACGATAGGCATTACAATGTTAAGTATAACATTAAACATTTTTGTCATTATTTGTTTTGTTAGCATACTGTACACATGTGCTGATTAACACTAAACACAAAGTACAGCTGATGGGAAACTGACTTGCTTTGTAGGTATTAGTAGTTAACCAAATTAGCCAAATTATAAAAAGTTCAGGGATTGCTGAAATTTATACAGTTTACCCTGAGAGAAATATTGAGGTCTGTACCAAATTTCATGGCTTTTGAACAATGTCATGGTGGCACTAAAGGGAAAGTCAAAGGCTCATGAGAGTCATCATCTCTGAACCATAACTATTTGCAACAGAATCTGTACCAGTCAATTCAGAAGAGCTATTCCTCTGGATAAGCGAAAACTTTGACCTGGTGGAGGGAAAAAGAGGAAAAGTCAGGGCATCATCAAAAACAGGTGGATTAACGGAGGATCATGGAAAATTTCATGGTAATCCACCTCATATTTGCTCGGATATTTCAGCTGGACCAAAAAAGGCCCAGACAGTGCCATCCGTTAAGCCGTACTTTAATGCGATACACATTACTTTTTATCCAATGTTCAATATTTGAGCAGGCACACAAAAAAAGCACAAACCCACAGATCAAAAAATATGGAAATTATATTACACTTCGCAGAACTTATTTTAAATTTTGAAAAGCTTGTTGCTCAGCAGCACCTGTGCACCACCCACATGCCGCATTTGATCATTTCTGAAACCTGGTGGGTTTAAAAGTAATAAGGCAGAGCCACAGGCAGATTGCATGATGTTCAAGTGGTATAATGGTTGAGGCTTTTATTGGGTTCCATTCGTGGTTCTATCTGCAATTGCTGTAATGAAGACAGACCTAATTATCTCAGCAGACAGAACTCCACTATGAGCAGGACTCTAATTATGGCCTAAATGCTGCTCTCTTACTGTTCAGAGTCATACTCAGGGGTTATAAGAGGGCTGACTGCTGCTGTCTTCTTAACATGCACATGTGCAAACACATACACACATGCATACACACCCCGAGGGCTCAGTGTGCTCAGCTGTTCTGATGCTCTTCTGTGCAGGCATCATGGTGTAGCGGCAGGGATTATCTAACATGACAAGGCACTCTTCCCGCCTTCGACTGGTGACAGTGTTCCCAGTCGTCTGATTAATTAATTACAACTCTACGTGTCATTTGAGCAGTATTGCTGTTTGTGTTGTGAAGTACTTTGCACCAGTAGTTTACAGTAAAATGCTATTATAATTCTAATCCCCCAATAAAAAAAAAAGAAAAGAAAAAGACAGACATCTTGACAATAGATGAAGTAATGTCTGAACACAAATGTTAGGGGCAGTGGGGTTACTTACAGATAGATTATTCCATCAGTAGTACCATTTAAAGCCCATTTATTTTGAATCTATGAATGTAAAATAATTGCAGATTTATCTGTTCTTGTAGATTGTCTCAAGGCCGTGGAGCAGATAAATTGAATGCCATGTTTCTAAATTCAGACAAGGGAGGCTAAGCGGCTTGTGCAGTGACCTTGATTGTAGCTACTGAACATCCAAGTGAGGAGACCGAACAGATAAGAGGGACGTTATTTGGCACACAAAGGAAGATGAACCAGTGACGCAGCCATGGTGTCAGCTAATGAGTGGAGCCAACATGCAGTCACAGAGCACAGTGAGATATGAGTTATGAAACTGGAATGAGTGATAAAGCAAAGGGCAAAGTTTACCTCAGTAGCAGGTATGGCGAAGATGGCGGCGTGGACATGCAAAATGTCTGCACAATCTGTTATTTCCGTAGGTGGCTTATATGACTCTGCATTTGCTCACTGCAATTTGGAATACTGATTATCTTCTGTCTTTTAAAGTGGTCTTTAAAAGACAGAATACATTTGTTAAATCCCTCTAAAGCAAAGATGAAATGCAGGTGGGTAGATTTATAAAGAGCATTTCTTGCAGAAGCTCTAAGAAATCTGTAAATGTCAACAAAAAACTGAAGAAGAGAGAACATACTCTGCTCTGTGATGCATCAGAATTCACATTGTGTGCAGTAAAAAGCGGCCAGAATATGAAACACAAATGAATGATTTTAGGGCTTATATCCCCCTGGAGATCAAAGGTATGGCCTTAAACTACAGCAATGAGACTGGCAGTCAAGGTCACTCAGCATACTAATGATCACTAGAGCTGTGTTCTCTGCCAAAGAGTGGGCCTACGTTAAAGTGTATTACTGATGCTGCAAGCGATAAGAATACGCATTTGATTTGCTGTTCATGAGAAGAATGGTGTATTTTTTCGATTGTTCACATCCTGCAGACATTTCATAACTGAATGTAGAGCTCACGGCTCTAGCAGGAACCTCAAGTCACAATGATCCACTGGTGTGGATGAGTCAGGTAGCATCTCAGTTCTGCCTAAAGGTGAGTCTATATTTGTCTACGTGACAGTTCAGTCTTCCACAGGGTGGTAATGTGAAAAACACTAATTAAAAGAAAAATACAATATACAACCACAGCAGCTTTAATTTGTCATTTCAGGAGGACTGAGTGTTTTGTGTATTACACGGTCAGTCGCTCACAGACCCGGTTACTGTTGTACATGACCAGAGAGATGGCAATAGCTGGCAGAGGTAACTTTGTACACAAACAGCTGAAGCGTATCACATGTCTGAAACAGGCAATTATGTACCAATTATCATTAATGAATTAAGACTTGTTAATATGTAGTTTTTGAAGAGAAGCCGTTGATTTAGTGACTTTTTTAACATAATGTAAATTTCAAGTTATTTTCTGTTTTAATGCAAATCTATGACAATAAATATTGTTCCCAAGATTGTATCTCAGTGGCTAAAAACAACCTTCAGAGGAATGTGGTGAGTCTCCGCTTCTTCTGTTACATTAAATTGTATCAAAAATCTGCAGTCTCGTCAGAAACTTTATCATCTGAGAACACAGTGTGATTACAAAGCTGGCCTGACAGAACACCCGAGAAAATGAACATCCGCACACAAAAATGAATCTTGACACCACAGTGTCAGAGAGTCAGTCTGTGACTCTCAGTGACCTGGTCATTTTAATAAGACTCAACATCGCCCTCTCGTGGCAGATATGGTGCGGTGCGAGCCTTCCTTTTGGGGGGAAAAAAAGTTTATCACGGTAAAGTGGATCGGACAAGTTTGCTTTTGTGTGATTACCTTAAAGTTATTTTAATCTCGCTTAACACTGGCTGCATTTAACTCTAAATCACGCGCTAAATCGAAGTCTCTACCAGTAAATAATGACGCTTCAATTTGCGCAGGCGCAGGTGTTCAGAAAACACGGAAGGTGCTACACCATATTCCCAAACAGTCACTTCTGCGCTGTAAGCTCCTTTTAAAACGTTTTTAAAGAACGCCATAGCGGACCTACAATAGGTCAAGTGTAGTATTTTACTTTATTTTGGCAGTTGTGGTTTGAGAGTGATGCCCACCGCGTAGCAAACGTTTCTGTAGCTGAGTCTTTTCTGTCTCAAAGACAACAAACAAACTGCTGAGAAAGATGCCTGCTCGTAATGTTGTGTCCAACGGGATTCCTAACAGCAAAGTTAGGTATTCCAGGTTAGCCACTGATGATGACGGCTACATTGATTTACAGGTAAGACAGAAGGCATAACGTGAGGATAAGTTGCTGGATTTTGTTGCTAGATGTGATGTGAGGACGCTCAATCAGCGCCCTTCAGGCATTACAGTATAATCTATACCAGCAGAAGTCACTTCATATCATTACTTATAGTATTTTTAGATAATACACTGAAGGTCATAGTTAAGTAAACTATATAACAGCAGTTGTGGACTTCACTGGCTTAGACCACAGTACTGTGAGTGCCAAGGGGGGCACTGCAGCAGTACAGGCCCTTACTATTCAAGCTAAGGTAACCCTATTGAGTCACAGAAGTCATTATTAAAGTAAATTTGTCTTTCAGTGTAAAATTAGTGTGGTTGGCTGTCATATTAACCCGTATAACTTTGTCATGACAGTTTGGTGAATGTTCACTGCAGTAGTCACAAAGAAGCAACGCATAGCCAACATATTTGCAGTACTGTGCAAAAGTCTTAGTTCACCCCTCATTTCTTTATATTTTGCTTCCAAGGAGCCAGACTCTCTTGTAATTTTTAAAGTGGTCTTGAGCAGTAGTTCTCCAGGCTTTCTGAAGGTCTTTTCTTTGGACATTGGCTGCTTTGTCACTCATTTTCAGTCCAGTCCTTGTACCTGACCATTTTCAGAGGAATGTTTTTTTTGTTTGTTTGTTTGTTTATTAAGCCACTTAACACTGACCTGTCAATCATTAAAGCATGAAAAAGACACCTAACTCAAGGGATGAACCAGTGTTGTGTCAACACATAACGGACAACTTAGCAAAGAACCAATTTTAAATTGTATCTTTAGGCACTTTGTTACTAGCAGCGTGTTGCAAAAACACATCTTTTGTTCCCATTTCTTTAGTTGAATCTATGAAAAAATGTCAAAGATAACAGTTTGACAGGCATAAAATAATATTTTTGCACCAACAAAGAACTATTAGCCTAAAACTTGGCATATCTCAACATGGTGTGCAATGTGTCCTTAAGAAATGTGTCAGGCCACAAACTATCTGCAGTAAATGAACAGTATCTGAAAGTCATGTCCTTAAGAAATAGGAAAAATCCAGCAAAGACCTGACACAGGACTCGAGAGCTGCATCTGGCCCTTCATCTGATCCATCTACTGTTTGCTGAAGCCTCATCAGAAAGGTTCTCAGTGGAAGGGTGGCTGTCAAGAAGCCATTCCGTATGCCAAATTACACAAGGACTGGACTGAAAATCAGTCCTCAATATGTACGGAGGAGGTCGGGAGAGGTACAATAGTGAGTGTCTACAGCCCATCTGTAAAACACGGTGGAGGCTCTGTCATGGTTTGGGGCTGATTTCAGCCAGTGGTGTTGGGGATCTTGTCAAATTTGATGAAATTATGAACACAGAAATGTACCGTCAGATTTTGATCCACCGTGCAATAATACCTGGAAAGCGTCTGATTGGCAGCGGCTTAATTTTTCTGCATGACAGTGATCCCAAACACACTGCCAATGCAGTAAAAACGTACCTGGATAGAAAAACACACAATGGAACACTATCAGTCATGGACTGGCCTCTCCAGAGCCCAGACCTCAACATTATTGAAGCAGTGTGGGATCATCTTGATCATCCATTTATGTTTGCACATGTTTCAATAAATCACTGCACCAGTTTCCCATTTTCTGAGCAAAATGTAAAGAAATGAGGGGTGGCTCAAGACTTTTGCACAGTACTGTACATCCTCAGAAACATTATTTAATAGCACAATTTACTGCTCATAAAGTTGATCTATCTCTAGCCTGCCCATTTTGGCACAGAAGTGAAAAGACAGACACTTCCAAGAATGCCTTGTGCTTCACAGAAATGCATTTTAATGAAATATTTTCCCTCTTCTACAGTTCAAAAAGAGCCCACCCAAAGTCCCATACAAAGCCATAGCACTAGCCACAGTCCTTTTCCTAATCGGCTCCCTGTTAATCATCATCGGTGCTCTTCTCTTGGCTGGCTACTTTGGCGTCACTGTGAGTAATCTTTTAGGTCACACGTTTTTTTGTTACAGCCTTACACAGGTCATACATTATACTCATCTTGAGTGAATAAATGTGTTCTTTATTTCAGCACACAGACCGAACTGTGCCAGTCCTTGTCATTGGGATCCTTGTCTTTCTGCCTGGATTTTACCACCTACGGATAGCTTACTATGCATCAAAGGGCTACCCGGGGTACTCTTACGATGACATCCCAGACTTTGATGACTGACCCACACCATAGCTTCAGCCTCAGTCCTGCTGTGCTTACATGCAGTCACTGTATTGCTTGAGCTGAATTTAAGGTTATGATACATTTAAAGAAAATGAGATCCAGTCTTTTTTTTTTTTAATTACAGTATTCTTCTTGTAGATTTTTATGCCTAGGTTGTTAATGCCAGGTTGCTAATAACATATTTTTTGATTTTTATATTTGTTTTTTTAGCTTAACAAATGAATAAAACAGATTTTATTTAAATTTTTTAATTTATTTAATTTCATTTCTGAGTTGGTCTATAAAATATTTGTAGTGGCAACAACATGACCACTTAAAGTTAAATACAGGCTTTTAATGTCTTCAGTACAACCGATTTATTTGCCAATATCACTGAAGTTTTATTCGGTATGTTGTTTAGGTTGATCCACCGGTTCAGTGGAAGAGAAAACTATATAATAATTGGCTTAAAATAAATTAATTTATGCTGCAATTAAGATAACAAATAGCTAGTATACTCGTGTCATATACTGTATAACTTCTCTGGCACATAACTGATAATAAAATTATTGTTTGTTCATATTATCCTGTATAGTGAAGATTGCCTTGCTCCAGTTAATGCTTCCTTACTCCTCAGAGTTGTTCTTTCTCTGAGGATTTTGTGTGATTAAATCCAATCCTTCGATCTCCATATGGTGCACCTGGCCTGTGAGAGTAAACACTGTCAAACAGTACACAAGCAATTAAGACCTGACATTCTGCTGACATTTGCCCCTCTAATCTGCGCCATCAACTCATCACCTTCAGCATAATTTGAAAGTGTGCTGGTGAAAGGCGAGGCTACCACCTCAATTTCCCCCCTAGATAATGTCATATGTAAAACACATTGCTACTAAAGGTTGGACTTCTATAATCCTTTCAGAAGCCCGGTAACCCGCTGTTTGCCAAAGGGATAATTCAAGGATAGCTGCTTGTGTTCTCTTTGTTTCTCTTTCCTTGCTATCAAATGTCCCCACCCAATCAGACGCTGTTCACAAACTACCAGACCTCAGATAAGATTATGCACTTTAAATCAGCTCTGAATCTTTGTTTTCTAAATGCTTCCTGTGGTTTCAGGAGGCACTCAAACACAAATCGTCTTACAGAAAAAAAATGTTTACTGTGTTCCTCCTGGCAACTATACAACTACTGTATACAGTTCAGTATTTTTATACACCGTGTGCTTTCTAACGTGGGTTTAATTGCAAGCTGTCTGAGGTGAATTTCTTAGAATCACTGTTTTCTTAGAATCACTGTTTTAACCTATCAAACCTAAGTTTGATAGGTTCAACCTATCAAACTTAGTATGGTGACATAAGTTAAGCATTGTGAGACAATACAGTTGTTGAGCAGACACATAATAACAGACACAAAGTAATTGTACAGTAATATTGCAGGGCTATTACAGTAATTTAACTGTTTATGTGCACAGCTGAGACCATATTACTCGAGTCTTATCACAGCAAGTCATCATTGCAAACTAGTAATAAAAAGCTAAGTTGTCTGATCTTTATAGGCCTAACTGATTTGACAGCATCACTACACAAGTGTTTGTGAAAAAAGTGGCTCAGTTCTCCTGTGTGACCCAACTGATCCACTGTCACATCTCCCTAAAACAAGGTAACGTTCATTATTGTCAGACACAGACTGGATGAAATGCATTTACATTCACCGACCACTTCATTAGGTATGCCTGTTTAATTGCTTGTTAATGCAAATATCGTATCAACCAATCATATGGCAGCAACTCGGTGCATTCAGACATGTAGACATGGTCAACACAACCTGCTGAAGTTCAAATCGAGCATCAGAATGGGGAAGAAAAATGATTTAAGTGACTTTGAATGTGACAACTGTTGATCTACTGGGATTTTCCCACACATCCATCTCTAGGGTTTGCACAGAATGGTCAGAAAAAGAGAAAATATCCAGTGGGCAGCAGTTCTCTGGGTGAAAATGTCTTGCTAATACCAGAGGTCAGAGGAAAATGGCCAGACTGCTCTGAGCTGATAGGAAGGCAACAGTAACTCAGCCATTTCATACAGCCAGTGTATGGAGAAAAGCATCTCTGAACGCACAACATGTCCAACCTTGAAGCAGATGGGCTACAGCAGCAGAAGACCACATTGAGTGTGACTTCTGTCTGGTAAGACCAGAAATGTGAGACTGCAATTTGCATAGGCTCACCAAAATTGGACAATAGAAGATGGAAAAATGTTGCCTGGTCCGATGAGTCTCGATTTCTGTTGCAACATTCAGATGGTAGGGTCATATCTGAGTTTGGCTTAAACAGCAAGAAAGCATGAATCCATCCTGCATTGTATCGGTGGTTCAGGCTGCTGCCGGTGGTGTAATGGTGCGGTCGATATTTGCTTGGTCACACTTTGGGCCCCTTAGTACCAACTGAGCATTCCTTAAACACCACTGCCTACCTGAGCATTGCTGCTGATCACAGTGTATCCATCTTCTGATGGCTGCTTCCAGAAGAATAATGTGTCATGTCACAAGGCTCAAATCATCTCAAACTAATTTCTTGGGTTGTGGTGGAACAGGAGATTCGCATCATGGATGTGCAGCTGACAAATCTGCAGCAACTGTGTGATGCTCAGTATGGACCAAAGTCTCTGAGGAATGTTTCCAGCACCTTGTTGAATCCATGCCATGAAGAATTAAGGCAGTTCTGAAGGCAAAAGGGGGTCCAACCTGGTACTAGAAAGGTGTATCTAATAGAGTGGCTGTTGAGTGTATACAGGCCCGCTGAATGGACTCACCATTAGTACGCAAGTGTTTTTGCTAAATCGGAGCTCTACTGTCTGACCCAACTGATCCACTGTAGCATCATCATTAAACAAGGACCTGCCTTAACCTTCAATTCTGTCAGACTGTATAATACATATACAGTGCATGAATTTATATACAGTATAGTATATATTCGGACACCATCATGAATCAAAGGGTTAATACCGCCACCCTGTGTCACCACAAGGCCACTGGATTGGCTATTTTTAAAAGTAACATAAAACATATCCCAGTGATCCTTAACCAGCCACATCCCTGTCAGTCATATATGATAGTAGGTTTGCTCACCTGTGACTATCATCCAGTTCATTTCAGGAGGATGTAATAAGAAGTGGTTTTGAGGTAAGATAATGAATATATTTCATCGGAAACTTATTTAAAGCCCTCACTCTCCCCTTAAAAAAGTCACATTCGTGTCATAATTATATAGAAACCCTAGGATTTTATTTGCTGTTACATCTGTTAGCGTAACATTAAGAGAAAAAGCAAAAATAAACAGTTTTTTAAGACCGATACTCAGTAGGTATAAGTGGTGGATTAGCTAGACTAAAGCTAATGAAACTGCTCAGCTAATGCTAATGTAATGGCAGGTGTCTATCTGTAGCTACAGACTACGTCTCTGTTGAAAGGTTTTCATATATTTTTATTGTACTTTACACTTTACACACTTTAATTTTTATGTGTTGCGTTTTTTGGATAATGAATGTAAGGTTTATGGTGATAATAATAACTCCCTCTTGGTAGCATTACCTTTAACTGAAAGCTAATTATTCTTCTGCCTTGTTTAAATGGGCAAGTATGTTTCTTTGTTTTCATTTAAATTAAGGTTTTCACCTTCTGAAATACACTTTTCACTGGCATTCAGATCGTTAAACAATTGCAGGGTATTTTTTAAGCCTTTGTTGAAATTTCTCCACTTGGGGTAAAAGTCTGGTTTGTTCAGCAGGGTAGTAATGAGATATTAGAAGCTTCTATAAATTAGGTTTAATACTAATATATTCCAATTGATGTTACTGGAAAGCTTAGGTTAGTGTTTTTTAGGTGGCAAAAACCTAACTCAACCTCAACTAACCCCAAATCTGAATTGATGAATAATTTTTAATTTAATTTTTAATATAAAATTTAAAATAATAAAATTTCGTTCCAAGTTGGACGTTTGGAGCCATTTCCTCATGCAACATATTTTCTTGTTGCATATCTGCTGAATGCTTTAACAGAGTAAGGTGTGCGTTTGCCTTTTGTTAACACCACCATCAGTCTTTCCCACGGAAAGGCGCTTTTGTCTGAGGCGCTAAAGCACCAGCTTCAATAAAGCCACACAGAGACAGGCAGTAAAGTGACGGAAGTTCATTATTTCACCTTCAAAATACAAGTTCTTAGACTGAAATTATCCTTGCACCAACTACAACTTCACCTAGTACACTATGTCTTTATAGGCACTTTTTAGAGTTTTGAGATTCCCTCTCCTTGGTTTTGTTTGATATAGCCTGTGTGCTTCTGGATAGTAGGCTAAAACTGCTACTAGCCTGTTTTGTGTTTTCCACTGATTTCACTTTGAATAGTAAAGGACAGGAAAATGAAGGATATCACTAATAACATAAAAATAGCTTGTTAAAAGCATGCTAGGCTTGTTATAAGTGTGAACATAAACTGTAGAAAATATTATTTACAGTCACTGAGTGTGATAGTGAAACAACATGCACAGTACTATGACCCTGAAATGGAAGAATCTGAATGGACTTCACTGTGATGTTTCTTAACGTTTTATGATCAATTCCTGTTCTGATGAACTTGTTTATTTTTTTTAAGTTTTTTTTTTTTTTTTAATTGATTCAAAAAATGTGAAAGTGCTCACCACAATTTAGTGTATTTTGGCATACAGTTCCACTGTTAAAGTGCAATTATATAAAGCAAAGCAAAGCTTTAATTTGAAAGGCTTCGCAGGAAGAGTCATGGTTGTACTCTGTGTGACTTGACAGCCTTTCAAACAGCCCCTGTAGTAGGCGGAGGGAATGATAATAACGGGAGGAGGGCCAGCACGGGGAGAGTATCAACAGCAGGGCTCAAACTAAACGTGTAGTGTGCTCTCTTTCTGATGGATCTTGCACCTATGTGAGGATCAATGTGCCCCAAATCGACCGAGAGCCTTTTCAACTTATTTATAAAGTCTGTTATAAACTCTCACTTACAATTAAAGGCACTTTCAGGGAGTTTGGACTAAGAAGATTGCGCACATAAAAAAAAAAAAAATAGCCAGTGCCTGGAAAGTTTAAATGGGCTGATGCTGGAGTCATGAAAGTGGCATGGGTTGATGGATTTTAGTGAAGCCGCAAAGACGTTTTTAGGAAGTCTGATAACCATGGATGTCGAGGAATAACAAGATTTTCTTTTGATCCACGCACGGACTGAGAAAAAAAAATGTGACCACATGCCTTCTTCCTCCAGCACCTTCTTCTTTTTATTTTAGTTCGTGTTTTTTTTTTTAAACCTCACTTCTCCCTAAAGAGAAAGAAATGGACGGTTAAACTAGGTCTGCAAGACGAGTCTAAAAGAAGAGCATCAATGGATTGAAACACTGCACTTTCTGCTTCAAGTGAAAAGTGCCTCAAGCAAAGGTAAGGAGCTGGGCGGGCAGAGCTAAAACATCCTCTGCAAGGCTGGTCAACACATGAAACGTCCTGTAGAAGTTTGTATCTTCTTTGTAATAAATCAGCAACACTGCATCTGCTGGTTGAATAGAAATCCCTATAACATTTCTGTGGTATTCTTGAAACTACTTACTCGAGCCTTTAGGTTGGTGCTTATGTTAGTGCCTTTGGTTTCTTTTTGTATGATTATTGTAATATTCTAGGGATCCGCAGTTTTGCTGTGGCTCATGTCTATTTTCCATCTAAAAAATACTTCTGTGATAATATCATGCACAGGGTTATCTTTGTGCAGGATTTGTTTATGTTTTGGGTAGCACATGCACCACTTGTAATCCCAGAATGAGTGTTTCCTTCATGTTAAACCATTATGAATAGGCTTAACACATTGTAATGATCCTTAAATCAGCACTGTGTCAGTCAAAATAGTGTTTTTTGGTTCTCTATTCAGGCCTCCTTCGTCTTAGGTGGCATCAGACTTTCTGACTCAAACAAAAGGTGCACCTGTTTTGTTTTATATAGAGCCGGGTGTGACATAAAGGGCTGTGCATCAAAATTTGCTGTAGGGTGCAGCAATACAGTGGCTTGTGGTTTGGTGTTTGTTGTTTATTTTGGGCCAACCTGCTGCCCCTCATGGTGCAAAAGGGACAAAACCTAATAGTAAATGTTTTGTGCCCAAGAGTGCAGCAGTGCTGTGCTTTTTACATAATATACAGTCTGTGCTCCGCTGTTTCCCTTCCTTTGTTTTTGTTGTGCTTGCTGATCGGTAAAAAGGGAGGTGCATAGAGGCACAGATCACTGCTGATGCCTTGTAGTCTCCTCTGTGAGAAAGACCAGATACATTACAGCGGTGTTTACTTTCACAGATATAAAGCTTTTCTTTTACTCTTAATCACTTTGTAGGTTATACACAATTTTGGGAACAAAAAAAAAAAGATGTTATCTCCCTGAAAAAGCACACTACTCTACATATTGTTAAATGCAACGACACTTAAAAAAACCCAAAACACTTTTGCGTTATTTACAGGAAAGGAGCCATGATAAAAGCAGTTTTGCATTTTACTGCCAGAATCCTTAAAGTCTGTGTTCAGCAGTATCATCCAGCTTAACAAAGTCTGTGCATGTCAGATCCCAGCTCGGGTGTCATTTTACACAGGAATATCCCACATAATTCAGCAAGCGTTGACATTTCACTGGTATATTGCATTGTTCAAAACACTATGTGGAAAACTGTCCCCTGTAGGCAGATTGTCAGGCTGCAGTAAATTGATTGCACTGAGAAGCAAATTATTCATGAGTCGAAAGTGGTTACTGAAAATGAGTCTGTTATTGGTATATAAGATGGAGCTTGTAGTCCTCCATGGTAAATTTAAGGCAGTGACGGTATTGAAGTCTCTGGGGTACTAAAAAATATACAGAAAAATGCACAAATAAATAAATGAATGCAGTAGACCAAAGCTAAGGGTAATTAGAGAAAGGGTGTAATAAAGTTTTATGGCCATGCAGTGCACCATACCTGGACGCTGTTGTGTGTTTTACATCTCATTAGTTTTGACCTGAAAGAGCCCTTTACATTTGGGAAGTAACAGCAGTATTCTAAGCAGAGGAATGAGAACCATGTCACTAAAATACGTAAAGCCTGTTCTGTAGATGGCCTTTGTGTCTCATTGATCTCCAAGTTAGAAAATAAATCTAGTGCTGTGCATCACTGCTGGACTCCTGAGTTCGTGACCTTTGCTTTTAGACCTTGATTTCTCTCACTATTATGTCTTGAAAGAAGCTTTATGGGACTGACCTGCTCCTAAGAGTTAGTTGGGGGCAGGGAAGGACAAAAAAGCTAGAGACTTACAAGAATGATGTTAGCTGCTTTGCTTTAACTCGGCACTTACTATTCCCTTGCAGTGTTTGAGTGTGTATTATAATAGGAAAAAACATTATATTAGACCACTCATGCATGACGCAGTAATCTGCGGCAGTATTTGGTTGCTTCCAAAGGTAATACTGTTCAAGTTTGGTGTGTAACTGAAAACATTCAACCATGGCAAACAAAGTTTTTCCTGGCTCAGAATGGACCTTTGGGAGAACTGTAAGCACAAGCAGTCTGTGTTACCTTATTTGACCAAAATCTAATCATCCATCCATCCATCCATCCATTTTCTTCCGCTTATCCTATTCAGGGTCGCGGGTGGGGGCTGGAGCCTATTGCAGCTACTACAGGGCGAGAGGCGGGGTACACCTTGGACAGGTCACCAGTCTGTCGCAGAGCTAACACAGAGAGACAGACAACCATTCACGCCCACATTCACACCTACGGACAATTTAGAATTACCAATTAACCTAACCCCACTAACTGCATGTCTTTGGACTGTGGGAGGAAGCCGGAGTACCCGGAGAGAACCCACGCAAACACGGGGAGAAACTGCAAACCCCACACAGAAAGGCCCTGGCCAGATGGTAGATTCAAACTCAGGACCTTCTTGCTGTGAGGCAACAGTGCTAACCACCGCGCCACCTGAATAAA
>VUQI01013517.1:2585-13863 GCA_015106735.1 Paratilapia polleni
GGTGTAGTTTACTCATGTAATTATGCTTCATTTTGCTTCATTTTCATCTGGAATGAAGGGATAAACTTGGAAACAAACAGTCTCCTTAAAGAAATAATAGAATAACTAAAAATGCAATCCCTTCATTTACAGTTGCAATTTCAGCACACTGGGGTTTAGCTGCAGCCTCTGGTAGCTTCGATTGCTAAATGTTAGCTAATGTTACTTAATTATAACTGGGCTAGTTTACTGAGTTCATGACTCTTCTCCACTTGTTTTGTTTTAGCCTTTTCCCGTCAGTGGTGAAGTGGCTACTGTTCAGTAAAAGTCACAAAGTCTCACATTTAAAGACCTTTTTAAAAAGCTTCCTGCTGAACCCCTGCATTAATTTTTTTTTTTAAAAAGCTACATATTTCTATTAATAAACTGTATCCTTCTTGTCAAATCCCATTTGGATACGCTGTTGCATTGTCACACACAGCGTGCGGTCAGTGACTGCCAGACAAACATACCACCTACTGGAAAACAACATTTCTTTTCGCCCATAGCAACTCAGACTGGAGACAGAAAACAGTACCAGCATGCTGTCATCCACAACAGAGCCAGGCCCACGTCCCGGACAGAGAGGCCCACTCCTGGGGTCAGCTCCGCGCCTTTGTTTTGATGCACGAACTCAGAGTAAAGTTGTCACCCTGCGTTACTTTTATCGTACTCTGCTTTGCACTCTTTTCAGTGAGCACGACACGCGCCATTCACTCACGACCGAGCAAACCGAGTTAACCTCACCAAACGGGCACCAAAACAGTTTTTTTTTTCTTTATGGCGAGACCTGAACTAACACAGCTCTCTCCAAAACAGACATGAGTGCAAGCGCGAAGGAAAACATACTCACAAACTTAGCAGCAGAAGTGACTAATTCAGGCCATGACTTTTTGTTTGATGGACACGTCTGAACTCCGACGTCGACCCGGTCTTGATCAAAATGGCAGAGTGTAAATCCTGGGAGTTTTCACAGCGTAGCTCTTCCCCTCTCGAGTTCAGACTGATGATTGTCCTCCGACGGGACACTGCAGGACTGAACACAGCAGTGCTGCGTTCACTGCGGTGGGACACATCAGAACATTACAAGTACATACTGGATATACAACAAACTTAAAGGCTTTAGGCTAAATAATTATGACAAGAAGCCTATTGATAATTTCTCCGTAGTTCGGAATAAACAAGAAGCACATACTTTAACTTAATAAGTCCATGTTTTGACAAATGAATATTAAAATGCTTGCCTACTAATAAGTATCAGAGTTCAGATTGGGCTGGCATTGTTTCAAAACTAACCGTAAACATAACATGTAACTGCCACTTATATCTATAGTATCTTATTACAACTTTGGCCTACTGGTACAGTTTAAATTCTTCAGTTTAGCAAAAGATAGAATAAAAACATAAATGCAAAAGTTCTTTGATCACAAAGAATAAAAGGAGACACCAATCTGCCCTTTCACTGATGCTTAAAAAAAACTTTCATCACTATGTCATACTCAAGTATTGTATAAAACACAATTTCAAGCAGGATGTTTTGATGGGGTATTTTTACAGCACTGTGCATGTCTCTTGTATATGTTCTTATATTAATTCAGCAGCCTCTGTTCATCTGTGCCTCAAGGATTTAAAAGCAACACACACACACACACAAATGTCTTTTTCGAGCTACTCGTCAGTCATGTACCAAGAGTACTTGAAAGCATCATGAATTCACATAAAATGACATGTTTTTCTTTTCAAAACAAGTGACGGCATCAGAAACGGATCTTCCAGTTCGCTGCTGCCTCATTTCCCAGTAGTCAGGGTGGGTTAAAGGCATTATAGACAATTTAAATTCCCAGTCTCCTTCAGCTCCCATAAATGCAGCAGGTAAAGTTAGGTCAGTCAATTTTAAGAACGATCAATGAGCAGGTGAATCTGAATACATGACACATTTATGTTTCGAGCAAGCTCTTTATTTTGTTTCACATATTTATATGTGCTTTTCAACATGTTACAATGTGAGAATACAAGCTGTTTTTTTGGTGGGTTTTTTTTTTTTCCTTTTATGCGTTTAGAGGGCGTTGGCAAACCTGTCAGATCAAAGGTCTGCTGGCAGCTGTAGACTGGCAAACAAAAGGATTTGAATGAACTGCTCATAAGCACTGCTGGGCTTCTTTTTTTTTTTCCTTTTCCCTCATGTCAGTACAAACCCAAGAGGTTCAACTTTACTGTAAACTTTAACTGCCCTCTGCCATGACTCAAACATTATCTAAGCACCAGTTACAGTGTGGGCCAATCCCTCTATGACACTTCTCTGTAATCTAGCCTTAGAGGAGATGCACACGAAACTAGCCACGGATTCAGTTTTTTCAGTTTTCAAAATTTGTGGAAAATAAAGTTTTGTAACCTCTGAATAAATGCCTTTTTGTATATAGGCCTATATATTTTTTACTCATTGTACAATACAATTACATCATGATTTTAAATGAGGTTATATTCACATTAACCCTTTTTATCTACGCATTTTAACATGTTAACAGACTGCTGTTCCCCACCAGGCTTCTGAGTGCACATCCACACTTTGGTGATAAAAATGACTTGTTACAGCATAACTTCACAGACATCATTTCACAAGCTCCAACTTGTGCATCCCTTCCCATTAAAGTAAACACGGTTAATCACTGCTTCAAGGCAGACATCTTTTCATTTCTCCACTCCTAGACGACTGAAGATTTCTCCAAAATGAGGAATGAATTTAAGCATGTCTTTGTTAGTTGTTCAGTAAGAATTTAAAGCCCTTCTTTTCAGAAGCTTGTGATATGTGCTCGTGTCAGAAGGGGTATTATGCTGTTGTCGACTTGCACAAATAATCTCAAATTTCATCTTAAAAGAAAAAAAAAATGTAGTTGTAAAACATTACTCACGTTGTAAAGCCTGGTGCTACAGTCACACAAGGACAACACTCTGCGCGCGCACACACACACACACAGCCACACCAACTATTTCTGTTCGCCTACTCCCACAGATAAGCAGTAAGAATGCGCAGTTTCATCGTCTCTCACACATACATTAAGCTGGACAACTACACACATTGATTAACAGGGTTTGGTCTTCAAGTCTTGACTTCAGTGAGTATTAAAATCTTCAGCAGTTGCAGAAGTTTATCCTTCTCTGCTCCTTTTGTAGGGAAAGCTGAGTGCTTTGACCCAGAGGTCAAGCAGTAACTTCCGGTCCAGTTTCAGAAATCATTTTTAGCAAATTATGTTTTAAGTGGTTTTGTGACAAGGAAAGGGAAAAACAAAACCATTTTCCGTCAAACATGTTTAAGCCTCGAAACAGTTCCATGGTATTGTATTGTATTGTACTGCCTGCCAGTGGAGGAATTGGAGGCTCAGGTAGCTATCCTGTGGTTTGGTGACAGTGTTGGTACCAAGATGCTGCAGGGAGGCTCCGCAGCACAGATCTTCTCCCAAGGTGCCTTTAGTGGCGTCAAATGGAGCCTGAGTTTTGAGGAGCAGCACTAGCGGCCTTTGTTCTTTTTGGCATTTGCCTAAAGAAAACAAAAAACATACAAGCTCAGTCCTAGACAAATTCAAAACAAGCCATATCCAGGATTGACACAAAACTGAAAGGTCTGTGTTGCTTTTAGGTGCAGTCACTTAAGATAGTAAAGATTTGCACTCTGTTTCAAAAAATCTAAAAACATGCTGAGGCTAGTTTGCTGGTCTTCAAGAGAAAATCGCCACCTTTAAATCACAAACATGTTCGGTCCTGAGACTTCCCAGCATGCAGCCATCTGTGTGCGTACATGCAGAGACATGCACAGGCATCCTCTTTACTGCAGCTGTAGCTTAATGGCTTTTTCAGATGTCTGTGCCAGGTGCTTTTCCCATCAAACCTGGCAACAACCACAAAACCATCGATGACCTCCCAGTTCACCTCGTAACTGACAGAAACTTTACAATGTCACACTTCACTAGCAACTGATCCTTCACACTCCGTGGAGCTGTATCACTTCTGTTTCACGATAGGGTTTTCAGATATACAGTTTGGGCCCTGAATGACATGCTTTGCATGCCACCGCATCAGATTTGAAATGGAGCCGTCACGATGCAATAACAGTGCAGACTTTTAGCTTTAATTCAAGGGGTTGACCAAAAATACTGCATTAACAGCAGAGGAATTACAGCCAGTTTTATTCACACACCAGCACACACATCTGGTGTGTGTTGTCAGGTCCAGGGGCTCTAATGCGGTTGGTTTTTTTTTTTTTGTTGTTGTTGTTGTTGTTTTTTCCAAAGCAAATGAACTGCAGGCTTGATTATGTTGAGATCAGGTGATTGACTTGGCCACTGTAGAATATTCCACTCTTTTACCTTCAAAAATTCCAGTATGTTTTGGGTCAGTGTCCATCTGTACTATGAAGCAGCATCCAATCGATTTTGCTTTATCTGTCTGAATCTGAGCAGAGGGTATAGCTCTATACACATCATAATCCACCCAGCTGTTTCTGCCTTCTCTCACATCACCAATAAAACATAGTGACCCCAATGCCACTGGAAGCCAAGCATGACCACACCATCACACATTTCAAGTTTTGAATTACAACTTGTTCCAAGCCCTTTCCATACTTTTTTCTTCCCTTCATTCTGCTATAGGTTGATCTTAGTTTCATCTGTCCAAAGAATATTGTTCCTGAGCTGGTCTTTTGAACTTTCGACTGTTGAGGCTGATCACTGGTTTGCACCTTGTGGTGAACCCTTTTACTCTCATTATAGCAGGCTTTGACAATGATACGCCTACCTCCTGGAAGAGTGTTTTTCACTTGATTGGATGTTGTAGAGGGGTTTTGCTTCACTATCGAAAGGATCCCGTGCTCATCCACCACTGCTCTCCATCATAAAAATCCTTTCTAGGTTGTCAGGTTCGCCAGTCCATTGTTTTTCTCTCAGAATGTACCAAACTGTTTATTTAGCTGGTGGATTTGTTTTGTTTTTGCAGTATAAATATGGCCTGTTTCACTTGCATTGAGGCTCCTTTAACAACATATTGTGTGTTCACAGAAAAAAAAATCCAAATGCAAATGCCTGACTCAACCAGAATCAACTCCAGATCTTTTACTTGCTTAATTGATGACACATACCAAAGAAAAAGCCTGCATATTCATTACCTGGCTTTTAAGTAAATTTTCCATTTACATTACATTTTAACCTGAAAATGGGGGAATCTATATAACAAATGGTTTAATTACTCTATGAATAATGCAATTTTTTTGTTCTACCTCTTTAATTAAAGTCTACACAATAATTGTGTCGTAATTGTTTCATTTCAAATCTGTTGTGTTGACATACAGAGTCAAATTATGAAAATGATGCCACTGTCCAAACATTTTTGGATCTAACTTGACATTGGCAGTATGTCACAGCTGAAAGCAAACCTGAGGGTGAACCAAAATGTTAAAAAGCAAATATTTTGAAAGGAGCTGGAATTAAAACTGTTAAAACTGTACCTTGCTGCCCAGTTTGAGTGTGTCGATTTCCTCTCTCTGCTTGCTCAAAGTCTCGTTCATGCTACATAGATGGTCACTCATCATGCTAAGCTGGTCTTCGTAGCTCCTCTTAGTTGTAGCGAGCTCGTCCTGTATGTCAGGCACAACAGTCACAAACTGAGTTGAAAGGATGCTAATGTTTATACTTTATGCTATAATAGGAAGCTCTTTGGAAATGCATCATACCTGCAAGCGTGTGATGTTCTGATTAGCCAGTTTGACCTCCTCACTCAAAGTCTCCCGTGATTTTTCTGCAATGGCTAATCTCTTAGCCAAAGCTCGACACTACAAAGGGAAAGAGAAAAGTAAACAACTTGCTGTGCCCCTGATGATTTTTAAAGCATGTCTGGCACGCTTTACAGATCTGTTTCAAAAGCTGAAATAAAAGGAGATATTTCTTTGAATAAGGGGTATATTTAAGAGCAGTGTCACAGGTACAGTGCAAATGCACAATTAAAAAAAAAAGTGACAGTTTAATACTTGAGAGAATAACTCAAGATCAGGTGCATTCCTGTTGCTATAATATCAAATGAAGGTAAGCGACGTGCCAATTAGTTACAAATGGGACAGGATGTTCTTTGACAAGTTATTTACATTAAGTACAAGCCTCAGCATCATACTTAAAATACTGGGTGTCGATTTCTCAGTAAATTTGGTAATAATCCGACTCAAAAACCATTTCCAAACTACAAAGGGAATATGCACTCAGTTGGCAGTGTGGTAAGAAAAGGTCAGTTCTTTGTTATGAGACACAGTTACTTTGATAAACAGTCTCTAGTAAGAGCTTCACCTCAGAGTGAAAGTGCACAGCTTTGCTGTCTGAAATCTGGAGCTGGGTGGTGAGCTCTCCTACTCTGGCCATGTAGTGACTCTTTATCAGCTGCTCCCTAGACTCCTCGTCTCCCACCTGCAAATTCAGACACAACAACCAGCTACATAAGATTTTATTGTCCTTCAAGCGAGCATTATGAGATAGATAAGAACTCTGCCTTTAAATGTGTGAGTTAAGCGAATGGCAACTCACGTGCTTAGCTGTAGGTGTCGTACACAACATTCCAACCTGGTGACAAAACAGAGACATGTCAGTCAGATGTAAAATAAAAAAAATTAAGAGCAGACAGAACTCTGCTAGGACAAACCACACACACACACACACACAGAGGACATAAAAATAACAACTACAACACAAGTAGTACAGCTACTTGAAACAAACATTGTGACTGCACTGTGATCTCAGCACTAACTAACAACAGCATTCTCCTATTCTGCCACATCAGCTCATGGATGTCTGACTTATTAACCAGCTTAGTGTGGAAGCCAGAAGAAAACAACAGTAATACTCCCTTTGTTGAAGCAAATCAGACGACAGTGCCAAGGACACAAAATTTTCTCTGCAAGTGAAAGCAAACAGCAGACTGAGCAGTACCAAGCTCGTGCACAACGTCGGCTCTTTTCCTGTGGCTTTCAACTCTGTCGCTGCTTCTTCATGGCTCTGTGTGAGTGTGCTGGCTGCAGCTGTTTGTGAGTTTGGACTTCCCCCTAGAGCTGCTGCGAGCTGCGCTTCCAGTTCCGCAATGCGCTGGTTCTCCTTTTCCAGCCGCACCTTCCCTAACTGGGCCTCCAGCAGCCAGTGCTCCTTCTCCTGCTCCAGCCGAGCAATCTTCTCCTGGCTCTGCTGCACCTGCAGGAGGCCAATGGGGAGAGGAGAGGGGCGAACAGTGAGCTTGTGGAAAGAGGGCTGAGCAAAGGTTGGGAGAAGTGAAAGGGCAACAGTATTTAAGAAGAAAAAGAGAAAACTACATAATAATCCTCGTTGGGTTGGGCTTTGTACTTGTATTAGTAAATCTGATGATAAAGTATGTATTTATGTGAAACATCGGGCACTTTAAAAAAACATCAACAGTTTTGCTCAGGACAGGACTAGCCAGGCTCCCTAACAAGCAGCTGTCTACACCTCAGATAATACATCACATGACTGTGTTAAGACAGAAGACTCAGCTTTTTCTGTACTTCTATGATCAACATTTCCATATATCTGTATTTTTACCTGCTGAGTGAGACCTTCTCTGCTCTCAGTGGAGCTGGTAAGTATACGACGGTTTGACAGGGCTTCTCTGTATGGAACTGACTGTGGCTTGGCCTAAATGGATGAATAAAACAATAAGATATTAGGAGAAGAACAATTTATTTATTATTTTAAAAAAATGCATGTAATATTTATAAAGAACTCTAATTCTGCAAAAGTGGGCTTAACATAACATTCAATAAGGAAAAAAGGTAAGATTAAAGGAATTTTTTTTTATTGAATCATAAAATACAAATAATGTAAAAGTAGATCAAAACATTTATAAGATATAAAATGTAGATATAAAACTACCTTAAACATGAAATATTCCAAAAGGCTCTCTTATAAAAGACCGTCTTTGAAAAGACATTACAAATCATTCTCTTTAATCTCAATGAGCCCAGTGATCCAAAGCCTTTAAGTTGAAAGGCTTCAGTGTTTCCCACAGATTCAAATCCTGTGTGTGGTGGGGAGAGATGTGCATCCATATATGTGGTTTATAAGTTTTCCCTCTACAGATATTTTATTTGTCAAGTACTCTGTGACAAATTAATAACTTAGCAATATAATCAGCTGCTGCTCTAGTGGGTTTCTCCTGCGAATGAACTCCAACTCGACCGTCTTGGGCTGCAGCTGGTGGCGGTAGCCCTCGTTCTGCTCTGCAGGTCAGCGTAGAAGCACATGAACGAGTTCTCCACCTGCTGCAGGTTCCGATTAGAGCAGCCCTCCAGCTCAGGGGGGCTCTCCTGGGCAGTAGCAGGACTGCTGCTGCTGTACAGCCAGCTGCAGTACAAGACGGTGGAGTTGGAGTCCAACTGCGGGAAGCAGCTAAATGATACTGAAGACGGCCACAACAGCAGCCTCGCCAGCGAGCCAGCCAGTAGGACAACCATGAACCGTTCAAGATGATTAGCAGTAACTTTCAAAATAAGAGTGAGGGGATTATCCACTTGTAAAGCAATCTCTCAATTTAAATATAAAATGCTAAAAGTAGTAGACAAATATAACTTGGCAGCCATTAACATACCTCGGTGGCCAGCCCGAGTAAAGTCTATTTGTGGGAAACAGGAAGAGAGTTTGGAATAACATGCTACACATACTAACCTTTTTGATAGCTTGGATATAGGCTGCTGCTTTCTTTTTGTTGGCCAGCATAGTCTCTGCTTGGACGGGGTTGAGAGCTGCTGTGCCACCTCTTGGACTGTAGGCTGATGATGTGAAGAAGTCCAAGTTGTTGCTGAAGAAAGTTGCAATCTGCAGCAAGTTACAGTGATATCACATATCAGATCATTCAAACAAAAGAGATCTTTGCAGCTTCCTCAGCTCAAGAAACCCTGATACTCAGCATTCTGTTTACCCTGAGTTTAACCAGGGTGTTTACAGCAGAGAGCCAATTCCACCACCAAGTGTTCAGGAAGATAAATGTTGGAGCAATTAAGCTTTTGCCTGCTTTCAAAATGCAGCTCACTCCACATAATGCGGCTGTGTTGTTCAGTGCTGCAACCCAGTGGACTGTGCTTCCCATCAGCACAAATATCTAAGCCAACAATTCACTTGATTCACAAAAATAATTTATCCTTGCACTCTTACTGGGGAGCAGCTGTACAGACTGCAATTTGGACAGTATTTTTCAACATTTAACCACTGCCCACCTGAGTCCTGCAGTTCTGTGTTATCACATTTGTGGCAATTTACCAATGTGATCCAGTTGCAGTGACAACTCACTGCTACTTACAATTAAGCTTTTATGCATTGCAGCTACAAAAGAAGCCCAGTCCTTAAACATACAATATAGGAAATATAAACCTGGCTGCTGCCTGCCCCCTGTTGGACCTACCTTGCCGGTGCAGCTGGTAAGAGAACCCAGAGATCCCAGGAGGCACTCTGTGGTGGTACAGAGCTTTTGGGTGACAGTGGGGAGCTCCTGCTCAATGCCAGCCTTCTGGTTGTAATGCTTTGACATCTCTGGACACACAGGGAGCAAAAAGAACAATAGGAGAGGCATTTACAGCATTTGCTTTATGTTCTTCCTTCAATTTAACAAGTGTGGCATCTTTTGAGATCCAAGGGCAGCTGTTTTACACTACTCACTCACTGACTGGTGTGTTAATCGTGAGCTACAGATTTTCACAATATTCTCATATGCTAAAACTGCAGGACTTAAGAAAACATTTAACTAAAATACCCATCTGCACAGGAGCCAAGACAAACAAAGGTACTTATTACAAAAATCCATTCTCACAGCTAAATGAGTACAAAAGTGACTCTTCTCTAAAGAGCAGAAAATTATACTTCCATCTGCTGTTCCATTTGGATAGACTCTACACTGAACCTTCTGGATATTTACTCCTTAAAGTGGGATTTCAGTGCATTGTTTATGAATGAGGTACATGAAGTTATTGCCACACTGTGTACGACAAGGAGCCGCCCACCTTTAATGGCATCATGAAGACTGTGTAGGCAGGCAGCCAGCTGGGTGAAGACAGCCGAGGTGTTGCTCTGTGGCATGGCATCCTGCTGAACACCTGAGACACATTGCACACATTTGTGAAACATGTCTAATCATCACTTCATAAAGCCTCTCATGTATTTTAGATATAAAAAATTCCATATTTCTTCCAGTATTCCAGTGTTGACTGAGATAAAAGAGATAAAAAGAACTAAAATACTGTGTGTTAACCTACTGGGTAAGGCCAAAAGGTTAATGTAGTTCTGCAGTTTTTCAAACACAGATGTCACTCTCTGGATGTCACTTTGCAACTCCTGGTTTTTCGCAGTAAGGGCAGCAGTACAAAGAGGTGCCTCGCACTCTTCTTCAAGGCTGAAAGGAGAAGACACCCATCAAGACAGCCTCCTCCACTCTATCTGTCTATCCCACACACATACACACACTGTGCTGACCTTTTTAACTGGTATGGAAGAATCTTTTGCAGAAAGTGGGTGTATGAGGAGAAGTTATCGGCAAAACTCTTCAGCTTGACCACGGTTTCCTTTAATTTAACAGTAATAAAAAAAAAAAAAGGAGAATTAGTCTTTTGTTTTTTTCAAAAATAAGAATACAAATCCCTCTGTCCATAACTCACCAATACTGTGACAGTGTCCTCTGTGATGCTTTGGTGTAACTGAAGAAAGCTGTCCTCCAGGGGGCGCACATATGCTGCATTCTCATGTAGATACTGAGAAAACTGGGGTAAGACCAGAAATATACATCTAACTTTGTGCAATAAATACTCCTCCATATATGGCACCAGCATACAGCTCTGGAAAAAATTAAGAGACCACTGCAAAATTATCAGTTTCTCTGATTTTGCTATTTTTAGGTATATGTTTGAGTAAAATGAACATTTTTGTTTTATTCTATAAACTACTGACAACATAACTCCCAAATTCCAAATATAAATATTTTCATTTAGAGCATTTATTTGCAGAAAATGAAAAATGGCAAAATACCAAAACAGGTCCAGTGTTTTCAGACCTCAAATAATCCAAAAAAAAAAAACAAGTTCATATTCATTTTTAAACAACACATTATTAATGTTTTAACTTAGGAAGTGTTCAGAAATCAATATTTGGTGGAATAACCCTGATTTGCAATCACAGCTTTCATGCGTCTTGGCATGCTCTCCACCAGTCTTTCACATTGCTGTTGGGTGACTTTATGC
>VUQI01013523.1:19663-38466 GCA_015106735.1 Paratilapia polleni
ATTGCTTGTAACTTTAGTTTACAATGCGTCCCTTATTTAATTATTTGAACAAAACAATTATCTACTATTCTTTTAGTTCTTTTGTGGGATTTCCCAGTGATGTAGCAATGTTGACATTTCCATACCATTTTCAATTTTTCAAATTGCAGCTTGCACCTATCTTTAACAAGGGAATCTACAGTATAGTCTCAGTGTGTGCCTTTCCTATATACAATGTTAAGAACAATGCACTGAACAGCACCCTGCAGCGAGCTTTTGGATGTAAGTTCCTGCAGGACTCTGGGCAGTGCGGTGACGTAATTCTCCCGGAATAAGAAAAGCGCGTTCACGGATTAAATATACTGTGCATGAATGAACACGGTGCACGAGCAGGCTGTGTACTCGCGAGCGATGTATATCTCGCAGATAGACCGTAGGCTACATACTTTCACTTCTACACGCCACAGGAAACAGTTTTACAATTTTAAATATTTCTTAGCATTTGCGATGCATGCACACTGTACATTTGTTTGTCTGCATCAAGAGTACTAAACAGTCCTGCTGCAGGTGTATCAGGTTTAGATCTACAGTTTATAGCAATTTTTAATTGGGCAATGAATTAGCTACCCTTTATAGATGTTTTTTAAACTGCACTCAGCGTCTTTATAAGGTTAATAATTGACTTAATAACATAATGCAGGATTTAAACTTTATTAATTACAAAACATCACACTGCCATATATCGACATTTAGTATTTTATGATATAGTGTAATTGTTCATATTTATGATTGGACTCCTTTATTTTGCTGGTGGTTTATTAGCAAGTAGAAACCCCACTTTACTGATGGTTTTATTGATATTTTAAACTCTATTCGTTTAGATTTCATGACTCTTTGTACAGTGAGACACCCAAGAATTCTGCAGGACTACCAGCATTATCAAAATTGCCTTAAAATGCACATATTACATATTTAAGGCTCTGTATGCCCATTCAGTTTTGGGTACTTACATAATTTTAACATTGCTAGCAATAACCTTGTTTTTTCCTTTTCAAGCCTAGACATCTTGTATCAGGCAGAATATTAAAGTCTGTGTGGATTTACTATGTGTGTGCAGAGCCTGTAAAGCACTTCCACGGGTTTGTTCTACCTCCACAGGTGATTTCCATTGTAACTCAGGACATTTACAGACAAATGTGCAAATGTTTTAGGTGCTTTGGACATTTACATTGTTATCCATCAAACAGGTAGATCAGGTAGTATGGTCCCCATAGACCCTGATGCTAAATCATGCAGTTAGTCTAGCTTTATATGAAGAGATTAAGGGCAAAAGAGACAGCCTCAGTCTTATTTTTGTGATATTGTGACACAGAATGTGAGTATTTGAAAATGTTCAAATGTTCTTCTTCCTTTTTGTCAGCTTTGTCCTTTTTCCAGAGATAACATAAGTTTGCACCTGAGAGTGCGGATCAACACGTTTCCATTATGCGTGCGTGTTTATGTGTGTGTAATTCTGGCTAAGACATGTGTGTTTGTGCATGTGGCACTATCAAAGCAGTGTTATAGCGTGAGATTGCTCTAGTAAGTGTTCTTTTCCACAAGAATTGTTTGGGTTGGCGCCGATACAGATACGTATGTGTAGACTAATCACTCAGCCAGGCGATCAGTAGGCATATCCTGGCATTGTCCTGGTGAGTGTGTTTGATGGTGTCAGTCTGCAAGCACCAAGTTGTGGACAGAAAGACATTCTTCCCCTCTTGACAGAACCTGGCTAGGGGAGTGGTTGTTAGAGAAAGCCAATGAGAGCTGGGTTGGGGTACAGTCTTTGCTATAAAATAGAGCTTCCAGTAGAGCTGAAGGTCTGTGTGTGCAACCCTCTTCTTAGTTTAGCCAATGCTTGACCATCGCATTACTTTATAATGTCCTGACTGTATTGAGGTCTGAACGTGGTGATTTAGGATCGTGTCTGCTGTTTCTGGAGTCTGGAGCCATGGAGGTGGGACTACCTGGAGTTTAGAGAACTAAAGAAAGGGATTTTGAAACAGGCCTAACACAGCAAACAAAATAATATGAATAATATGATCTTTATACATCAGAGGATAATGATATTAGTGTAAGCCATGATGAAGATGAGAGCATATATATTTATGTGTTACAGGTGCATATGAAGAGATATTTGCGAGAAATTTGTGTCTTCCTGCATTTGACTGGTGAGTATTATTATTATTATTGGAAAATATGCAGATTCATTTTTGTCTTTACACCCAAAAGTGGCACAGTCTTACAGACTATTACTGTGTGACAAATTTCATATTAAATGTCTTATAATTCTACTTCTACACACATTTGCATATTGGTGTATTTTGTGTGTGTATGTCCTCCAGCTTGCGTGACAGGTATGACAGGGAGATGCAGTCTGTATGGACGACACTACTTTCACACATTTGATGGGGTTTTGTATGAGTTTCCTGGAGACTGCAGCTACCTTCTGGCTGGGGACTGCAACCATCGCGCCTTCACACTGCTGGGTGAGTCACGCTCAAATTCAATAAAGAGATTCAAAAAGATTTGAATTCTAATGGTGTGCAAGGCTTATCTTGTGTTGTTTAGTGTGTAATAAATTGCCACTGTGATATGTGTACGAAAGCATTGTGTGAACTTGAAGCAACATATTGGATCTTGGAAATGGTTTGCTGATTTATCTTCACTTTTAATTTTATGCAAAATAAACTAGAGTTTTGTTTGAGTGTGCCACTGTGATAAAAAAAATGTGCTTTGGATCTGCAGGTGACTTTCAAAATGGCAAAAGAACTGGAGTCACGCTGTTTTTGGGGGAAGTCTTTGAGTTGCACCTGTCTGTAGATGGACGGCTCTCACAAGGAGAAAAAAGGTAGAGTAATAGAGCTGTCATTCATCATCAAGTATGTGTGTATAAATATTGGAAGTTCCTCACTGGTTTGGTTCTGCAGAGGCTTGACTATGTCTTTTTTTTCCTAGACTATCACTGCCCTATGCATCTCACTCTGTGTTTGTGGGCTCAGAGCTCGGCTTTTACAAGCTCTGGAGTGAGGAGTTTGGCTTCACTGTTACCATTGATAATGCAGCCAACATCGCCTTGACACTGACCAAACACCATGCAAACCGCACCTGTGGCCTCTGTGGCAACTTCAACTCTATGACAACGGATGAATATACCGCTCAGGAAGGTAAGTGCACACTACAGAGTCAACAATATGTAACTGTGCAAGTGAAACTAGGGGGAGTTCATTATTACTGGAATAGAGGAAATGATTTGAGTTACCAGCATTCAACAGCAGGAAGAGTAACAGCTGAGTACAGGAAAAGATAACAAGGTAAAAGAAAGCAAAAGACACAGTCGTGGTAGGATGAGATTAAGAACAAATCTGTCAACTTGTTTGTCTTTCTGTGCGTGCGTGTCTCTGTGTTTTCAGGATTCCTAACAGAGGACACTTATGACTTTGCAAATTCATGGGCAGTGAAGGGAGCTGATCAGTCTTGTCGACGTGTCTCAAATCCTTCCCAATCCTGCAACAGAACAAAAGAAACTTCCACGGTGAGAGGACAGCTGAAAAATTAAAACACTCATGCATGTTTGGATAATAAGCATGTCATCACATTTGATGTGTAGACAAAAATCATAAAAAGGGTTCATAAATTTTTCTTCACAAAAAAATATCTAGTTCAAAGTAGTTCACAGTACACTTCCGAACAGTTCACTTCTCTAACTGCACCCAGTATTTCTTTGCGTCTATTGCGCCATAATTTGACTTGGTTACTTTTGCTGTTAATATGCATTAAGTCTAAGATTTTCAGTATAATTTTTTACATACACAGAAATTGTGTGAAACATCAAATAAATGTCTGATAAAAAAAAAAAATATATATTTTTTTCTTTACAAACTCTTGACATACTTAACAAAATCAGGTGGCCTTTGGAGTTATGGTGCCAACTATAAACCACAATGTCCTTGGTTGATGTCCAACCAGGGATCTCTGCTATGTATTATTACACCCCCCAATGCACTATTCTGTCCCTACTTTTAACTTTTAACTGCCCTTAAATATCTCCTATTGTGTCAAATCTTTGACTTAGAAATGTAGAAAGACTTGGCATTTTTAATACACCTGTCGTTTTTCATGGAGTAATTTGCCCTCCATGCACAGTATTAAGGTTCAATATGCTCCAGTGGGGAGGAGAGCACAGTCTCTTTAAAAAAAAAGAACAGCTGGTAAGCAGACAGATCTGACAGGTGTGATTGCAGTTCTCTAGTGTGTGTAGTCTTTATGAGTGGGCAGATATGAGAAAATCTGTCAGTTTTAGAAAGAACATTTTGTACATCAGAAACACCTACATGTGAGAAAACTGTACAAATTTCATGTTAGTGTGAAACCATAGGATGCCATCAGAATCTCCTTCAGTAACTGAAAAACTGAAATTTATTCTCTGTGTAACTGATTATGGAGAAGGAGATGGAGAAACTTTTGCTTCTCTTTTTGATATTCACTTTGATTGTCTTCCGTCAATCAAAAATTCTGTTTCTATCATTATGATATTATTACCATTTTTGTATTTAACCCAGCAAATGTTGTTCTGTTAATCCACTCTTTTAAGCATTTAACATTTTTTGATGACGTTCCTGACAAAGTTTAATTTTATTTCCCATTTATCTAACTTTACGGGTTATAGGCTAACAAGGTTTAAAAAAATAATAATTGTGCTTGTGTTTAGATTTTGTCCAGCTGCAGCGTGTTGCAGACCTCTAGTGTGTTTCTCCACTGCGCCCACTTGGTCTCTCCCGAGGCATTCCTATTGCTGTGTCAGAAGGAGGCCTGCCACTGTGATCAGAGGGGGGCAGAAGACTGTTACTGTCCAGTCCTGCTGGAATATGCTCGCACATGCCACACTCATGGGATACTTCTTCATGGCTGGTCGGAGGAAAGCCAGTGCTGTAAGTTTGTCAGTCCTTGAACTGCAATATCTGGTTATAACATGACATTAATTATTTATGTTTTTCTTTTATGTAAAGTCCCCAAATGTCCAATTGGCATGCAGTACAGTGAATGCACCAAGTCTTGCTCTACAACCTGCCATAGCCTCAACATCCAGGAGGTCTGCAAAGAAGAGTGTGTGGATGGCTGCACATGCCCTGGTAACCCTGCACTCACTATATCTAACTGTTATCTCTGCCTTGCTGTTTGTAGTAGCAACATGGCATGCATGTGTGTTTCAGTTGGCAAGGTTTTGGATGGTAATCGCTGTGTTGAGGTATCCCAGTGTTCCTGTGCGCACATGGGACGGCATTTCCCTCCAGGATCCACAATCTCTCAGGACTGCAACACATGGTGAGAGGGCAATGCAGACACAAATATGGATACACGGAAATAGTTATACATAAAATCTGCTTCCTTCAAACAAATTTCTCTTTTCTGCAGTGTGTGTCGTCACGGTTCCTGGGAATGTACCAATGAAGGCTGTCCCGGTGAGAGAGATGTGCAGTAATGCACAACACACTCACTCAACGTGTTCATTTGGGAAATAAAGTCCTGGTTTGCTCATTTCTGACATTGTATCCTTGTTGTCTGTATGTAGGTGAGTGCTTGGTTGTTGGCCAGTCTCACTTCAAGACATTTGACAACAAGTTCTTCACCTTCACTGGCCACTGTCAGTATCTGCTGGCAAAGGACTGCTCACAAAATGAGTTTTCTGTCATAATTGAGAATGTACAGGTAAAATAAAATTGCTGTGATTTTCATTGCAAAATAAATTTGGAATTTGTTCTTATACTAATTACACAACAATTACACAAAGAATGACCCTGTCAACTTTCTGTCACTCTCACGTCACCGGCTGTTTATCATTTACTGCATTTTGGATGTTTTTTTTATTGTTTTGTTTTGTTTTATGTTTCAGTGCGCTGATGATCAGGATGCTGTGTGCACACGCTCAGTGACACTCAGTCTGCCCCCTCTGGAGGACATGACAGTCAAGCTGAAGCATGGAGGAATTGTTTCTGTCAACAGCATGGATATCCAGACCCCAATGCATCATGGTATGCCACTTCAGAGTGCATTTTAAAGAACTTCTATGCATACTGTATAAGGAAATACACCTATAATAAGGCCATAAATACTGTACATCAGACAAGCACTTTAACTTATTTCATTATAAACATGACAACTCACTAGAGTAGAAGACATCTAGTTATCATTAAAATATAAATTTGAATGTCTTTGTTGACATGAATACTTGATATCATTCCGTAATCATTTCTGTCAGCACAAATTTGATAAGTACTTGCTTAAATAGTTCATTAACATTAGCTGATTTTAACCAGTCACTTTTGTATGTGTGTGATTTCACAGGCCGTTTGCATATCCAGAGATCTGTTCAGTCTTCTGTACGTGTAAAGTTTGGAGAGGACTTTCGTCTGGACTGGGATGGGCGGGGCCGTGTGCTTTTAAAGGTTGAAGAAGTTTTATATCTTAAAGATGTTTCTTGCAATGATACCTGTGTGAAAGGATAAGAAAACAACTGTGCTGAATTCTGTCTACCTCCCAGCTGGGCACACAATGGGCGGGGCGGACCTGTGGGCTCTGTGGTAACTATAATGGTAACCAAGGTGACGATTTTTTGACTGGTTCTGGACTGGTTGAGGCAAGTCCTCAGGCTTTTGGCCAGGCTTGGAAGATCAATGGAGACTGTGAATCCACTCACAAATATGAGACTGATCCATGTGCCATTAACCCAAAAAGAGGTATATACACCCACATAGACACACATCACCCCCTTAATGACTTAACACTAATCCTACGATATCTTTCAGTGCATTTTGCAGAAGATGCGTGCGCAGTGATGATGTCAGACGTGTTCAGCCCATGCCACTTTCTGGAGAATCCGGGTCCATTCCAGCGGTTCTGTCGTTACGATGTGTGTGCATGTGGGGACGGCGAGGAGTGCCTCTGCTCTGCTCTGTCTGCTTATGCAGCTGCCTGCTCTGCAAGAGGAGTGCTGCTCAACTGGAGGTCCCCCTCACTCTGTGGTAATTTTCACACTGAACTTATTTGCTGATCACACACACACACACACACACACACACACACACATGCCAGTAAATGTGCAAACATTTTATTCTGTTTTTAGACAGAACACATGCAAAACATACTGGGAAATATCACAGACTGTGAATTCAGGAGCTGCTTTTTTGGGATTTATTTAGGATTTGTTATGCATTTTTTTGCAGATCACTTCATGTTCTGGGATATTTTTAGATAATTTTACATGCACAGCCTGTGCAAGATCTACCTGACAGTTTTCACTTATGTTTATGCCAGAGACTGTTAGGGTAACTCCAAAAGACTGTGTCTCTTCTGGATTTTGAAAACTGCTTTGGATTACTGTCAGGTTTGGTTTCGTGACTGAATTTGCGGAATTTTACTGGAAACTATTCTTCTCTCTTCCTGTGCAATGTTTCCCGTGCCACTGTCTGCCACACTAACAGAGTATTTCCACCCCCATGTTGGCAAGATGTTTCTTTCCTCAAATGGTGCCATTCTTTTCTCCTAACATACTTTTGTGATTGTGGCCAAAGAGCTAAATATGAATTTTATTTTTCCACAGGTTCTAATTCTAAAAACACTCAGTCTTACCCAGATGTTGTTTTGTGTAATTATAGACTTTTGTGAATTGTGTTATAATGCTTCTATGTAGACCCTGTTTGTGCACCAGTGCTGCACAGTGCAATAGTGCAATTCTAAAATGTAACAGTGAATTAACCTTTGAGGCACAACCATAGGTTTTAATTTAACTTCAAATATCAACAAAATGTGTAACTTGCCCGGGATACCCAAACTGTGGCACACATATCTAATGTTAAAAGAAAATAGGTTTAGTGAGAATAAATGACTAATCCTCTCCTGATATGCTTTTCACAGCACTGGAGTGCACCGGAGGACAGGTGTATGAGGCCTGTGGGAGTGTGTGTGACCGTACATGCCGCTCGCTGTCTGGGGCTGAGGCTGGCTGTGAGGGGGAGAGGGTGTGTGAGGAGGGCTGTTTCTGTCCCGCTGGGAAGTACCTGAGTCCCTCAGGCGAATGTGTGACAGCTGACCAGTGCACCTGCCTGCATGATGGACAGCTCTACCAGCCTAATGACGTCTATGCAGATCACAACAGTATTTGGTCAGTAACAATGCATGCTTATACAGAAACTTAAACCTTAAACAGTTGTTAGGGTTTACTATTTTATCATTTTTTTGCCCTCGTCTTTGCTTGTGACTGCAGCTACTGTGAGAATGGCTCCATGCGGTGTAGCTCCACTGAAACAACTTCATTGCTCTCTGACCTCTTCTATGATGACGACCTGGCACCATCCAGAGGTATAATTTGAGTGTTTTAGAGGAGGAGCTTCCAAACCTTTCTCATGATCATAGCTTGTAAAATTCACAGCTAGTTTCTCGTATATCTCATTTGACTGTTTACTGAACCCTGAATAACTTGGTCAGTGTGCCTCTGGTTTTATCAAGTGAAGGTAAGCTGCTTTGTCATGGACTGTGGAATGTATGGTTTTATTAGGAAAGGTATGCACATAATGTAACTAAACTATATATGTATATGTTTTCTTTCTGTGTGCAGAGCGGCGGTCAGCTCAGTGCCCTCCTCCACTTATCCGTGCAGAGTGTGATGCCGGAGAAAAAGGTCTGGAGTGTGCCAGAACCTGCCAAAATCTGGACCTGCCTTGTGTCAGTCTTGCTTGCATCCCCGGCTGCCTCTGTCCACCCGGCACTGTAGGTGGTTCGTTATGTTGTGTGCGTGCTGTAGATAAAAGAGCAAACATTTAAAGTAAAACATTCTGATTGATTATCAAATTGATTTCAGGTACGTCACCGCAGAGACTGCATTACACCAGAGCAGTGTCCCTGTTACCATAACAACAGGCCATATGCAGCAGGACAGACCATCTCTGTGGACTGCAACACCTGGTGAAATGATTGTTTATGTATTTGTTCATAAAGGGGAATACCTGCACTGTATTTGCTTAGCAGGTGTCCTGTTTTGCAGTGTGTGTAAGACCAGGAAGTGGCAGTGCACGGAGAAGGTGTGTGATGGTGTGTGCCGCACAGTGGGGGAAGGGCATTACATCACTTTTGATGGCCTCACGTACTCCTTCCCCGGCCTCTGCCAGTATGTCCTGGTCCAGGTAAGAGACTGAGAGATCCAAAAAGGGCTTCAAAGTGAATTGCAGACAATGGAGTACATGCACTATTTTTTTTTATAAACTATTCTTTTCCTGTATTTCCCTACTTTCACTATCAATAGGATATGTGTAAAGGGGAAGAGGGTTCCTTCAGGGTGTTGGTGGAGAATGAGGCCTGTGGAATTGTGGGACACCGCTGTGCAAAAGCTATCACAATCTTCTACGAGGGAGGGTTAATTATAATGCAGCATGGAGAGGTAACACACAAACAAACAACTGTACTGACTCAAATCTACACATGTAGCTAGTTAAGTGATTTATTGTAGTAGTGCCAAGCCCACATGGACTTAAAAACACTGTTAATGTCATTGAGGTGAAAAATTTATCAGACTTAACTTCTTAAATATATGATTACAAAGTAAACTTTACTCTTTATGGAGGCTATTAACCCAACTTGTTAGTATATCTAATATACCTGAATGTATCCGTAAAGACAGATATTCAAAATTTTAGCTCAATTTTGCTTCACAAAATGCATTCTAGTTGTTTGTCTTGAAACATCATGTTCATAATTTAGGCATATCAACAGTACAGTTTGTCACCTGTGAGCAACATAGCATACATTTACTACAAATATCAATTAAATGTATGCTGGGTTTACATGTACTCTATGTTGAAGACAGTTTGATGCAAACCAAACAAACTGCAAAGTATCTTTCACTTAACAATGCAATTTGTAAAGCAATAAACTTCATCCAATTCAACTAGAAGGTCATTTTTTTCTTTCTGTCTGATACATTCATAACTCGTGTTCTGCTTTACTCGGACTCTCTGAGAACTGACTTAGTCAAACTGTAAGCTTTTCAGACTTACCTCTCAGTATCCCAGACACACCCATAATTATCACCTTTCTGTCTTCCAGATGAAGATGAAGAGGCCGGTGCTGCAGGGCTCACAGGTGGAGATTGTCCGATCTGGTCACTTTTACACTCTGCTGCTGGGAAAACACATTTCCATCAGCTGGGACAAGGGAACCCGCCTCCTGGTTCACATCTCATCTGATTACAGGGTACTGATGTATTATCACTAATTCTGACTACTTGAACCTTGTTCATTTTATTCACAATATAAAATATTAAATATTATTGTGTGTAGGGCAGGGTGTGTGGCTTGTGTGGTAACTTCGATGGGAATGTCAACAATGACTTGATGAGCAGTAACAACCAGCTGGAGGTGGATTCTTCACACTTTGGGAACTCCTGGAAGGTCATTCCCAGCTGTGCTGATGTAACAAAGGTAAGCTCTACACTTAAAGAGTCAGGTTGCTTGATGTACAAAATAACGCTTTCTCTCTGGCTTTGCTTTTATTATCAATATTAATATTATTATTAATATTTAATAAAGCCTGACCAATATATCGGCGGGGCAGATATATCGGCAGTGCTGATGTATCGGCTGATATTAGCTATTTGCCGATATATCAGTATCTGCATTTATGGCAGCCAATCAATGAAAATTTTAAAAGAAGAGACGTGACAAACACCCTTCAACTATGATGTTGCATAATTTGTCCACCAGAGAGCACTCTGCAACTTCCCTGTTGGCAACACGTTTGGAATGCCACAAACAACAACCAGTCGGTCGGAGCAGAGACTTGCAGAGCGTAAACAAGTAATCCACGACTTGTTGTGACAATAAAGCCAGTTTATTTTTAAACTGCATTGTCATATTATCTTAGTTAGGACTGATAAATAACGACACATAACAAATGTTATGGAAATCCATTTATGTTTCTTGCGTCTGAAAGAAAAAAAACATCGGCTGATATATCGCATTTTTAAAACAACAAATACCGGGATCAGCATCATCTTAAAAATCCTGTATTGGTTGGGCTCTAATATTTAGATCTATCTCTGAGACTTACAGTTCACCATAATTGTTTGTGGTACGTCACAGCACTGAAAATTTGATTTCTTTCAATGTCAGCATCTCTTCCAGACATCTAAGTTATTCATTGTTTATTGTATCCCAGAGACTGACATTACAAATGTATTGAGGAGTAAAATGAATCATTCACATCCATTTTTATGTTGTTAGAATAAAGTCAAGTATGGTGATACCTACAGTACATTACATATATTGCAATAGTGCACTAGTACAGAATAGATAGAGATATTCTACAGTAAATTAACAAAGAGATAAACGCTGTCACACCAATTTGCTTTTTTTTTTTTTTATGCATAGATACCTGCTCCTTGCAGCGACAACATTGTCAAGCTCGTAACAGTGGAGCAGTCGTGCCGTATCCTCACTGGTTCCCTCTTTAAAGAATGCAACAGCCAGGTAAGTGCAATTACAGGCACAGGTCTGTCTGAGGAAACTGCATGCATTGATAGGTTTATACTCTTTAGCCTCTCCCTCTGCCTGTCTGTCTGTAGGTGGATGCTGAGCCTTATGTAGAGATGTGTGTGGAGGCAGCATGCTCGTGCCCATCAGTGGGCGACTGTCAGTGTTTCTGTGATGCTATTGCAGCCTATGCACAGGCTTGCTCAGAGAGAGGTGTATTCGTCAGCTGGAGATCAAATGATCTTTGCCGTGAGTATGAAGAATTCCTTTATGATATGAAAATAGGTCATGACTGATTGACCAAGCTAATAAAATATACAAACTCAAGGATTCCATATGAAACAAGTCTAATTTATTTCAAAGGACACACACATATATTATCTCTCATGGGGCTTTTGCATTCAGAGTTTTTTTATTATAAAAGTCATGATTTTACTGAGAGTATCAGACTACAGATACAATTTTTAATCAATAGTATAATATCAGAATTATGAATAATATTTATAATATTATATATTCTCCTCTCTTTGAGTATTGATGAGATGATTAACCTGCCTTTTTGCACTTATAAAGTTATCAAATGCAGAATCACCTTTTATTTTAGCTAAGTGAAATTACTCTAACAGACACTGAATCCTCTGGTTCCTTAGCCTTGAGCTGTGAGGAGCTGAACCCTAGAAGCCCAGGTGTAGGGGAGGAGTTATGCCAGTGGAGGTATAATACCTGTGGTCCTGCCTGTCCAATCACCTGCCAGCATCCAGATCCCCTCCACTGTTCACTCACATGTGTGGAAGGCTGTCATTCCTACTGTCCTCCTGGTATCAAAAAACACGAATCGTATATACAACTGTCACAAATGCATTCAATGTCTGCATACTGTATGAATATAATAGGACACATTCAAAAATGCAAATATTATGGGTGAGTTTAACATTTGCCTTGATGTTCTTAGGCCAGGTTCTGGATGAGGTGGCCATGCGATGTGTAGATCCCTCTCAGTGTCAGGTGTGTATTCACGAGGGTCAAAGAATCTCCCACGGGAACAAGGTCATCCTGAACCACGATGATCCCGACCACTGCAAGATATGGTAACAGAACACTCCTTGTCAAGTTTGAATATTTTGTTTTAGTAATAATAATGTGTTGTAATTTAATTTTAAGATGCTTTTTTTTCTTTACTATAGTCATTGTGACAACAACACATTAAGCTGTGAAGCTTGTGACTCCGCCTCCATGTTTTCAACTCCCACACCAACGCCTGCCTATGCCACCTTCACAACCCTTCCCTTCACCACCTTGATGCCCGAGGGCACATGTGACCGTGCCATGGATCTGGCATTCTTACTGGATGGCTCAGAAGCCCTGAGTGAAGATGAATTTGAGGCTACCAAACAGTTCATACTAGGGGTGGTTGAACGATTCCGTATGGGCTCAGCTCACACTCGAGCCACAGTGCTGCTTTACCACTCTGGAGTCAAAACATATGACCTGCAGGTAGTTAAACACATTATGTACACATGTGGCTCAGCAAGTGTGTATTTTTGCACAAATACACAAAATTCCTCTTCCAAACTTAACAAAAACTGACCCTACAAGGGTCTTTAGGACACAACGTGTAACACCAGTTTGTGTATTCATATTAGCAGTTATCGTCATTTGAGTAAAGCAAGCGCAGAACCTTATGTAACAGATTATAATGAGTCATTACTGCTGTAGTCAATCCAAATTAGTAAGGAAATGGCTGCCCCTCCCTGAGCCTGGTTCTGCCGGAGGTTTCTTCCTGTTAAAAGGGAGTTTTTCCTTCCCACTGTTGCCAAGTGCTTGCTCATAGGGGGTCGTCTGATTGTTGGGGTTTTCTGTCTAATATTGTAGGGTCTTTACCCTAATATATAAAGCGCCTTGAGGCGACTGTTGTTGTGATTTGGCGCTATATAAATAAAATTGAATTGAATTGAATTGAATAGTATACTATAAAGAAAATACATACATACAACTATAAAAATTCAGTACAATAGTGGACACTAAAATGCAACAGAATTTGAATGCAAGGGGATGCAGCAAGGATTGAATAAAGTAGATGATTGTCCAACTGTAGTTCAGAAATAAGCTGCTTTGTTGACTCACAGAAACTGATTCACAGTAAAGGTCTACATGTGAGTATTTGATCTACTTTTTTCCATCGCTTTTTTATGGCTGTAGGTTCAGAAGTGGATATTTAAGAAGACTGTGCGTGAGCTTCATTATGTAGGAGGAGATGCCGCCTTCATGGATGAGGCCGTCAAATATCTGGCTATCAACATCTATGACAAGAACAAGCGTGAGAATGCTGGTCGCGTTGCAATTATCTTGGCTGCCAGTGCCAACCCTCGCCCTATCCGTTCCATTGTAAAGATGCTCCGTAAGAAAGCCATCACCACCCTGACAGTGGCACTGGGTCCTGGGGTAGATATGGGGCAAATTAATGAAATCACCAAGGCCAATCCTGATAACAGGGCCTATGTGCTGAGCAGCACAGGTGAGCTGCCTGATCGCCTGCTGGAGCTAACAGATTACCTCTGCACCTTGGGGATGGAGCCTGAAGTGGCGAAACCACCAGCACCAAAGCCCACACTGGGTAAACCTCACAGGGCCACAACCACCACCTCCCCCCCAGCTCTTCATCTGGAGACAAAACCCACACAACGCCTCCTCCACACACCTGCAGCCACAGCACCTTCTGCCCTGTCTCCCACTACCACATCACCATCTTTCAACTCTCCAGCCACAGATGTGACATTTATCCTAGAAGGCTCTGATTCTGTTGGTGAAGTAAACTTTAACAAGTCGCTCCTCTTCCTGGAGGAAGTTATCTCAAAGCTGACAGAAGAGGAGGAGTTGATTCGCATCACTGTGATCCAATACTCAGTGACGGTCACTGTGGAGATCAGTCGGTGGGAGCTAAGGCAGCAGAGAACCCACCTGCTGCAACGGCTGAGGGAGATTCATTGGAGGGGTGGTAGTAAGACAAATACCTGGGCAGCTATCACTACCACTTTTCAAGAAATGGCTACGGTCCAGCCTTCACAGCGTCCTACCCCACCTCAACTGGTTTTCCTCGTGACAGAAAACCCACCTACTGACACAGTGACACGCCCACCGTCTACCAGCTTCCAGACGCATGTGTATCCCATTGGTGTTGGACCAAAGGTACATGAAACTGACTTGCTACAATTCAGTTTTCCTCAGCGTCCATTGATGGTGGAGGACTACAACCATCTGACAACCGTGGTCCGCCGTGTAGTCAATATCACACGCTCCACAGTCAGACCCCTCTCACCTACACTGCCACCCCTAGTCCTCCCAACACACTCCAGCCTGCCACTCTCAGGTACAACAACAGGCTCACTTATTTTCATCAAATAGTCCAAAGGAAATTGTTAACCTTTATTAAGTTGTAAACTTATCTTTGCACAGTGCCATGTAAGAAGCCTGTGGATGTACTGTTCCTCCTGAAGGCTGGAGAGCAGCTTGAAGACATGAAGACATTTGTTAAAGCTTTTATCAATAATGCTGACATAGGTAGGTGTGATGCAGCTCCTGAATGCAGCTCTTTTCATGAATGCGTAATAATTAATTCTGTCTGTTTTCAATCAATCTGTCTTTACCAGGTTAATTTAAAAAATGTGAGCACATATTTACAGGATGTTTAGGGGACAAATAGGCTCTAAGGAAAGCATCTTTATTTAAATTTTAATAATTACCTTGAAGTATGTTTCAAAAATAATACATGCATTAAAAAACTCATGTGAATTCAGGGTTGAATGAGAGTTCTATCTATGCAGTCACACTGAGGTATGTGCAGTGCTTGTTAAAGAAACATTTTTCTACAGTCAGTTCTGTGTTATTATGTGTGCAGGGCTGAATGGCACTCACGTGAGTGTTGCTCAGTATGGAGACTCCAACACAGCAGAGCTCACATGGAAAGATCAAAGGAGCAAATCAGACCTCCTGAGGTTGGTGGAGAGCATTCCTAGAAGGACCTCTGCAGCCCCTGCACTAGGTAAAGAGATTTTTAAACTCCTAACGGACACACATCAAGGCAGATGCACAATCACATACACACATTGTTCTCACTATTTGCAGGATCTGCACTGAGATTTGCTGTGCAGACATCCATCTCACCAATCAGTGGTGGAAGAGCTGGTGTAGCTAAGGCTGTGGTGATGCTGGTGATGGACAAATCAATTGATGATGTGAAGGAAGCAGCTAATGAGGCACTGGCGGCAGGTAAATAAACCATCATTAAGTTATTGGATACCTCAGTAAAAAGTTCAGTTGCTATGTTTCCATCTTTCATCTTCCTCTGTCACAGCTGTGGTGTAGCTTCACTGATAAGAGTCTGTTTCCTCAGGTGTATCAGTGTTCCCGATTGGGATTGGACCAGACTATGACAAGAGTGAACTTAGTGTGCTTGGTCGCCAGGGCAACCAAGACAACACTCTCCACCTGAAGAGCATGGATCAGTTACTGATGTTACTGACTCTGGACAGTAGTTACACAGAGAGAATCTGCAGAGGTGCTAACAGACACACACATACACACATACAGTAAATCTTCATTTTGTAGTGACGATAAAAGATGACAGTAATGGAAATGTTATGTGCTGTGTTTTTTTAGCTGGTCCACCAGGAGTGTGTGTTGATGATAATGGAAATGAGAGAAAGGTGAACAATGTCTGCTGGGGTTAAACACAATGCACAGCAGTAGTGTAACTTTTTACAAGCATAACTGATTTACGTGTAACAAATTGTGTGCCTCTCTGTCAATATGTCTCAGCCTGGTGAGTCATGGCTGCTGGAGGATGGCTGTCACTCTGTCCTGTGCCACCCCAGTGGGGCAGTGACAGTACAGAATCACAAAGTCAGCTGTGACAGACTGGAGCCGCCAGCCTGCAGAAACAACATGCCACCTGTTAAAGTCCAGGAGACATGCAGCTGCCACTGGGAATGCCCTTGTATGTACATCCAAAGGATCAAATAGCTTCTAAAGTTTCCAGTCTTAGATCTAATCCATCTGTACAAAGTGCACAGTACTGCATGCTTGTTGTTAACAATGAATGCTGGGAGCTAACATTCCTGTCTATTTATACTGACTGTTAATGGATCACGTGTTTCTGGCTCCTGTATGAACACTCTTTTCGTCCTGCTTGGTCTGTATTGACAGGCATGTGTATGGGCAGCTCCACAAACCATGTGGTGAGGTTTGACGGCCTGGCACTTAGGCTGGATGGGGAGGGTTTGTGCTCCTATACACTTCTCACTGTCAACAGAGGCAACAGTGAAGGGTCAGAGGTCAAACTCCACACTGGACCTTGTCAAGACTCAGCAAATTACAACCAAGTCTGCATGAAAGCCATGGAGGTGATCCATGGACCACATAAGCTGCTGCTGAAGGATGACATGACGGTAAGGTGTGAATATGTGGTGTTTAGGATGTTTGCACTGACAGTATATGAAGATTTGTTTATCCCCTGTGTATATGTTTATTTGAGCAGGCCATGATTGAACGGGAAGAGCTTGCACTGCCGTGGCGGTACGCTGGCCTGGAGTTGGTGCGTTATGGTGGAGTGATGCTGCAGCTGAAATCGAATCATGGATATGTCCTGACTTTCACTCCTCAGAGCAATGAGTTTACCATCACATTACTCAGCTCCACAACCAGCGGGCACACTGCTGGACTCTGCGGTAACAGAAATAAAGAACCCACTTGTTCAAAGCTATGAAAAAAGTCAGCATAAAAATATCCCTGTAGCTTTCTGTATTCTGATAATTGTCCCAAATATCATTCTGTCAGGTGCCTGTGGGGAGGAGAAGGTGAATGTCCTCTCTTTACGTAATGGCAGCTCGACCGCTGACCAACCAGCTTTCATCTTAGACTGGACCGTGGCTGTAGATCACGGTGTGTGCCTGCCAAAACGAAAGGCGGTGTGTGTGTCTGGAGCAGCGATGGGATGTCAGGCCCTACGTTCTGAGGTGTTCGAACCATGCCACGCATATATTCCCGTCCAGGTTTTCCTCACTAAGTGTGAGGAACAGGCATGTGAAGAGTCAGATGTGTGCGAGCTAATTTCTGCCTATGCACGCCTCTGTAGACAAAGAGGTGTGTGTGTGGACTGGAGGAGCCCTCACCTTTGCCGTAAGTAATTTTCTGATTTGCAGATGAGTTTACCTTCCCATCCAGTGGAAACATTTTCTAAACTTAACTCTGTTCTGTGTTGCAGCGTTACAGTGCCCGAGCTCCATGGAGTATGATGCATGTCGCACAGGGTGTGTAGAGGACTGTGGTAGCATACAGGCGTTGCCAGGCGACTGGTCGGTTGCTAGGAGGAATGAATCGTCCTGTATGGACACACCTACTGAAGGCTGTTTCTGTACTGGAGGGATGGTTTTGCATCACGGACAGTGTGTATCATCAGAAGCATGTGGGCAGTGTGTCGACCATCATGGACACATGTATATGGTGAGGCAGAAAACAAGAAAAATGTGACTGAATATGTGAGGAGGCAATGATGCAAAATCAAGTTCTTAGTTTAAAAAAAGTGCTGTTAGAATATTATCAGGCAAACATTTAAGTGTTAGAGAATAAAATGTGATTTGAATGTCTTCTGGTGTTTATTTCTAATATAACCAAATACACTAAAATGATATGGGCATGGTTTGTCTGTTTTTGTACAGTATATGCAGAGTTGGGTACCAGATGAGAACCCATGTTTGATTTGCATGTGTCTGGATCAACAACGGATCAACTGCACTGCCCGGCCCTGCAATGATGTCAAAGGTCAGAACCCCTTCTGTTGCTCTGTATTTTGCTCATTGCATCTATTTTTGTAAAGAAGAAACAATTGCCACCTTTTTAAAATTATTCATCTGTATCCATTTGTAGCTCCAGTGTGTGGACCCTGTGAGGTCCTGAGAGAGAAGAGAGAATCCAATTGTTGCCCAGAGTATGAATGCGGTATGTTTGAAAAAAAAAAAAAAATAAATAAATATATATATATAATATATATACAGCTCCGGAAAAAATTAAGAGACCACTCCAAAATTATCACTTTTTCTGATTTTGCTATTCATAGGTATATGTTTGAGTAAAATGAACATTTTTATTTTGTTCTATAAACTACTGACAACATAACTCCCAAATTCCAAATAAAAATATTTTCATTTAGAGCATTTATTTGCAGAAAATGAAAAAATTGTCAAAATACCAAAAAAGGTCCAGTGTTTT